>JAHDIT010000021.1:0-146380 GCA_019232045.1 Ogataea degrootiae
ATTGTGTTATTACATAAGATATTACGCGATTTGCTCTGTCTATAACAAACTTTGCTCTTTCCTTATCAACTCCCATACCTTTTTGTATGGGCATTACGTAATTCATGGTGGCATTAATAAAGTCTATGGTGGCATTAATAACTCCCCCGAAGGAGGGAAGCGTCTACGGACACCCCAGACTTTGCTAGTTGTACGGCAAATTTACGTAATATCGTTATATTACATAGTAAATTATACAATATTATGACATAATCAATTTTGCCCAGCTGATCCCTGGTTTCTAATACTTGCTCCATTGGTGGCTCCATGATAGGATAAAGAATCAGATGAAGAACTAGATTACAAGAAGAAAGAGATATTCTTATAGTAGTGGAAGATAGAATGTAGTTGTGGTGGTAATAAGTTAAGCAGCTGCTGGAGTAATTAACGTAAATGGTATTGTATGGTGGGCATGACTGATTATGTCATGATACTTTTTTAATTAGTATATAGTATGACAATATTACGTAAGTTTGTTGTCTCCCTAGACAATTCTGTTGTCCCCCTACACGCTCCCTCTCCCTAGACGCTCCCTCTCTACGCAGCAAAATCTGTTGTCTCCTTAGCCTTTCCCCTTTATGTATGTTCACTTATGTAATAATCCCGATATTCCTGACAGTATCACAGTTATTGCGACACATCCTTCTTGGTAAGCGAAAAGACCTCCATAAACATCTAACCCTAAGTTCAAGACACCCAACCCAATCCAGCCACTTATAGATGTCCGCTTCTCCAAGTGTGTTAGGGCATCAGCGGCAGTATTCATGATCGGTAACTAAGCAATATACCCCAGTGCTGCCTCAAAGCCGACAGCTACGATATCCATTGTTAAGACCGGCCCCTATGCAAAGTTATTCGACTACTGATGCAATGCAAATCAGTATCGTTTGTGTTAATCTAAGTCGATATTCCCTGGTATTTCTGTCGGTATCGGCACTGTCCATAGGTCCATAGCTTTATTTTCTGATAACTCTAAATCTTCGGCGCAATAATAAAACGCAGTACTGAAATAACCTGTAGGTTTTTGCTTTTCTCTAATTTTCAAATCTTTTTCTTTGGCGCATAATTCTTCAATATCTTGAATTACCTGTAATGACTCAATTGTTATTAAAACTAATTGGAATAAAAATTGGTATTTTATTTGATGATCCTCTGGCTTAAGCAATAGGAGATGAAGCTAAACAGTAGCAAAGGATACATAGGTATTTATATAATAAGAAACAGAGTGCCGAAGAAGTTGCCGACAACTCAAATATGGATATTCTTCTATAAGTGAACCGGATCTCTTAAAATTCTCCTAGGATTAGGTCTTTGGGAATATGCCGGATGGAGATTCGGTAATCACATAACCTGAGGCATAGAGGACATATCACACCATAATATAGTTGGCTGCTTCCCAACTCTTACTCATTCTGGTATATATATAGATTCTCAAATAACATAGATAAAACCATATTTCTCTCTTTATATAACTATGTAACTTTATAAGAATTTAATAAAAAAAAGACCAGGGGTTTTCATCTGTATAAAGCTTACATATACAAAACTGCGATTATATAGTGTCCCGCACTCAATCTCTCAACTACTCCATCTCAGTTTCCTTTTCCTTATTAGGCAATAATTTAGCTCCTTCATCACCTTCTTCCGCCCTTTCTTCGCTCTTTGTGAACTTTCGTTCGTTAGATCCAAAACGCTCAGTTTTTCTCTCCTTACTCAATTACTCTATTCTCTTCATACCAACAGGGGAAAAGATATGATTATGAATCTCGTTCCCGTCACAATACCAACCATAATTATATTCTTAATTGGACTTATTAGCACCAGTCAAGCCACTATGACATTAGCAGAAGCTTTAGCATTGTTCGACTCAGTCAGTGATTTACTAAACCGTTATCCACAGGCAAGTGACGACGGCTTTAGAATCAACTATCACCCTGATATAGGATACATAGCTTACGGTAATCATATCAATCGTACTGATTATACTAGCACCTATGAGTGGCAGACTAAACTAGTGAGAGACTATCATAAGCTCGGAACACCTGAACTCCCATTTTATCTCTTCCAAGATATTAATGAAGTTATCAAAGCGACTAATCAAACAAACTTTTATGTCGACAGAGACGGAACAATTCTAAACCCAAACGAGTCAATTGAATGGGATACCAGCGATGATTCCCCCGTCATGGTCTATCATAAGATACCCGGGCGAGGCTAGAGACCAGATGGGCCCACTGTGAAATACAGTTCATGCTAGATAGTCAGTGTCAAGGTTATATGATGTGGTCAGGTTACTTTTATGGTGCATGTTTATCACCCGTCATGCAGACCAGTGCTGCCGGGATACAGCTTATTAACTATGGCTGCTGCGAGGCTATCTGGTATGCATACCCACATCACGATTGTAATCAACCTGCTTTCTATATGAATATGCCCGGTGGATACATGGGTTGTACTGTTATGCAGGCTTGGAGTGCGGCACAAGTACAATAATTTCAATTAATAAAAACCTTTTAAAGAAAGAAAAAACATAAAAAAAAACATAAAAAAAAACACAAAATTTTTAAAGAAAGAAAAAACATAAAGAAAACATAAAAAAAGCATAAAGTTTTTAAAAAGAGAAAAAGTAATATGATAATTATAATGGAGTTCCCGATATTAGCCTCCTAGGAAATCTCGCAGAGTTTCTTTTCAGTTAGATTAGTGTCAATAGGGTAGCTATTCATCACCCTATCAAGGCCAATGCTGCATTTTTTTATTGTTTCAACTATCAAGAGGGTTTTTTTACTGGTGTCTATGTAAGTAGCTAGCTTTTCGTTACGTAGACTTCATAGTTACCTTTTTTACCGTCTTAATAGAACCAAGTTCATTTATCCCTAAATTCTAGCTAAAAGGGCCGACTTTTAGCCAAACTTGCTCTTCAGTAACTGTTCGAGAAACATCGTCTTTATCAAAAGCTGGTGCTACTGGGCCTGTTTGAGGAGCTTTTGAAGGACTTTGTTCTGAGCGCTGAAAAGGATCATTTGTTATGGAGGTGTCAGGCCCTGAAATTGAAACTACAAAGTTCAAATTCATATCCACACTTATCTGACTGTGCGTGGCTTGTAAGCCTGGGAAGATCGCTAATGTTTTCATAGAATCTGGCTTGAAGTGATCATTTTTTGGTATTGGGGACGGAGTATAGTAGGATGGGCTCAAATTGGCAATTGAAGATGAAGCTTCAGACTCGCAAGCATAAAGCGTGGTGTCTGTTGAGTCAGAGTTTATGTGCACTTGGCCTTTATTGGAGTAGAGTTTGAAAGAATTGAATGTGCATCAGACATACTGAAATTTTTGTCTGTCAGAACCTCGCTCTCATCAGACGTGTGATTCTCTAGATATATATAACAAGGACGGGGAAAATACCAAACAATTACAATAGCTAGAACAAAAATGTAATATTTCCAGCCATCAATCACCAACTAACAATAAGAAAATCACTGCAATTAAATTTTCGTAGCCATAACAATTGAGGTATTGAAAAAGGACAAAGCAAAAACACCGATAAACCGGAATTTAATTGATTAAATCATATCAATTTGTAATAATAATATTTAAGTAAAAGCTAATTAATTATTTACAAACACTGTAATGCAGGCCCAATATCATGTGGGGTGATATTCTTTTCCCCTTTTGTCTTTCCCTCCTAATTTTTATGACTTGCTGTTAGGATTTAATGAGAATAGAGCTTGAATTATTTTCATTATAAATAAGGGGAATTTCCCACGTAATTAGCTCAATCTATTTCAGAAGTTAAGAGGATAACAGATTCTAACGAAACAAAATTGATAATTGATTTTATAACAATTAAAATACAAGACTATTAATACTCAGTGAACGACCAGTACAGTGTAATTCGAAGAAAACCGATGAACATGATTCCTCAAACTCAAACTCAAACTCAAACTCAAACACATACACATACACATACATATATAGTAACAGTGGATATCACTGATAAGCTTTTCGGACTCATAATTCTGGTTTTATTTATTTACTCACTATTCTCACTCTTGAAGAAATAATGCTTCAAGAAATTACCAATGAGGAAGCTTTGGCGATGTTATCAGAAATATCGGTAACTGAGACAGGGAACTTGTGCAAACGTAGTGTCCTAGGATGGACAGGGTTAGGCTTGATTAATCTGGTAATTTTCACTTTCGGGGGCTTGTTTGCACATCAGAATGCTTGCAGGCTTTTGGTAGGCATCCCTGTTATCGGCACTCTTTCGGGTGCTACATGCACGGTAGCTTGTCTTGGTTCCATCTTCCTAATCGCTGGTTCAGTTAATTTAGCAGCAGCGGGCTTGGTCTGGGGGCGAGACCACGGTTTCAATTTCTAAGAGGGATGATGGGTCATCATACTATCTGTTTAATAGCACTGAGTATGATCATCATGTTAACCTCACTGACTGGCACAGTATGTTTCGGCAATAAGGTTTGAATACCACTCTTCACCCAAGTGTGGGCTCGTTTTATACTGACGGTGCTCATCTGTTTGGTATTAATACTACAAGCATAGTTCAGGACGTCAACTCAGCCAATATGTACGTGCAACACGGACAGATTGCTAGTAGGATTTTTACTTCGAATCCCCACAGAACCTTTGATAACGATACACTGACAAAGAGGTTCACAGTCGATGAGTAGGGCAATGGCTTTAACGACGAGTACTTCTCTGATGGTTCAGGTTTTAAGGGCCAGTGGAGCCACAGTTTCGGGGGCTCTGAGTCAATAGATCCGGTTAATGATTGGTCGACAATGAACGAACTAGAGAATGACCTCACCGGCGGAGGCGCGACTCAATCTTATGGTATGTGGTTATTTCAGATATACAACAACCAGAAGAACGACGCTCAAGTCGCCTCGATTCAAGTAGAGGTAGAGTCGGCGAGCTTTGGGATGAATGAAGAGTGGAGTGGAAAGGCTATTTGTGATTACCCAGAGCCATGATTACTTGGAACGTAAGAGGGTACAAGAATATGTTAAACCGAGAACAAACTAACATATGTGTGAGTTTAAAAAAATAAAAAAATTCAAAAGATCTGATGAAAAACAAAAAAATAGGTGTGTTGTAATACACTGGACGAATGATTGGTGTATTACCTTATCACCCTTACTAGTAATATCCTTGAACTCTATTACACTCTTAGTGAGATTTGAATATAGAAAGTGTGAGCAAAAATTCGGTGTTTTAATCTGATCTTCTGCAAGATCAGACGAAAGGGCATAATGCTGAGCTTCTAATGCTTTGCTAACTCGTTCAAAAGCAAATAGAATATCACCTGTTGTTGCTCCTATATGCTTTGTTAGAATAGCATGAGACCCTTCTACTCGTGAAGTTGCCCAATTTCCAAGATGAAGGTATTGGCCTATCCAAGCCCTAATAAACATCTCTTTATAGGTTAGCCAGGTCCCTTTCACATATCGGAGAGCAGCAGGAGCAATTTGACTAAATGTAGTCTCAAACTTAGATAGTTGATCTTTATATTGAACTGCAGTGTATGAATAAATAAGCGACTTCCAAGATTGTATAAAAGCTTCAAATTCCTCGTTCGAAGAAAAATATTGCTTTGTATTTGCAAGCACATTCTTATTAATATGCCAAACGCATAGTAAATGTGGGCTTCTTGGACAGATAACTTTAGTTGCACCTAATAAAGCAAGATCTCTGTCAGTGCAAAGGACTGGGGGAAAGGACAAAGGAGTAAGCCATGCAAGAAGCCTCTGTATAGCCCACTTATAACTCTCTTCATGCTCGTTTGGCATAAAGCAAAAAGCAATACTAAAAGATGAGTTCGATGGTGAAAGGCCGATAATATGCAAAAGAGGCATCTTATATCGATTCGTCTTGTAGGCACAGTCTAATAAAAAGACCCTATTATATCGATTAGCATATCTAATTGATTCAGGGTGAGCAAACATCAAGGAAAGGATATGGCCTTCAGAAACCTGCTTAAATGCATATTTCCAATTGCCATTCTGAAGTGTCTCTCGTAGGAACTTAAGCGGTGTATGATTACCGAGTTTCTTTCGTCTTAATTCGACTCGGATATTATAGCAATCTCTTGGCTTAATCAAGATAGTAGGCTGCTCTGCTCGTAGGACACTAATAACTTTATGTGGCTTAGATCCGATATCCGATAGCTGCTTAATAGTATCCTTTTGATCTTCGGTTAATTGCCTACGTCGTGCTAGATGATGCCCTATCATATTATCATCAGGTTCATGGTTATGGGTAGGATCTCTGACCTGAACTTGCCATTGATTATTAGCAAGCTTTTTCTCATAGAGTCGAAAAGGACATTCAATTTGCTTTGTGCTTGTTTTCCTGCGTTTTGCCCCATCCGGAGTGTTAATTCTATCGCGGTAGGTACCGCCTCTATCACAGCCAAGGTTGATATTCCGTCCTGAATTTGATGTTATACTGGTAATAGCGTAGCCATGAGATAGGGCATGTTGTTGCATAGAAGTAATTAGCTTACCTCTGGTCTCAAAGACTTGCTCCGTTGGTGGCTCCATGATAGGATAAAGAATCAGATATGGAATGTAGGTTCTGAAGTAGAAAGTAACGCATTTCCTGGGGTAATGTAGGCTAACGGTGGTGGCCATAATCGATTATGTCATGCAAATATTATATAATATATTACGCAATCTGTATTGGAAGCAACAAAGTTTGTTGTGGTTGTATCAATTCCCGTAAAAAATTATTTCTGCACATAAAAAATAAACTTTTTTTTCTCTTTCTCTTTAGATTCCTTGCACAGCCTGAAAAAAGAAACGTTTTTTTATTATTTTTTTTTTATTTTTTTTTTATTTTCATTTATTATTTCTCTAAGTTGACCCGTTTCTGGGCAGAAATACTACAACTGTTAGCAGGCTGAATTTACAAATTAAGCTACAAGATCAATATCCAAACTTGTTTTCGAAAATTTGATAAAACTCTGAGCTATAGAACTGACTATCACTCCTTTGAACTGAACGTTAACGATCATTCTGGAGAAAACTTCCTCTTATTGATCATATACGGCTAAAGCTAAACATATAACCGCAACAGTGAATCGATACGTGCAATATGATGAACTATACCGTAAGTTAATGCTTGTTAAAATTACCATATAGCCAATATTTCAAATTACTAACGTTTGCATAATTTTTGAAACATAGCATCCACATCAAAAACTTCCCGATATAAACCTGCCGCCAAATGTACCACCACCAGTTACATCAATTGAATCGTTGTTACCATTAAATCCAAATCCAAAATGTCTTTTGCCACAGCCTGTGACACAGTATTTCAAAAATGAAACTAGTTTTGAAGACGAAATCAGATCAAGCACTGTGATACTCCCGTATAGCCCCTCAAGTACTCTAAAACTACCGATGCTATTTAACCAAGAGACAGTTGACACCCTTTACACCAAGCAAGATAAAGAACTAACAGACTCACAACAAAGTTTGAACAACAAGTTGCCAGGTATCATAGACCGTAGACCATCTGTTTCCGAAACGTTGACTTCTTGTGAAGAAAAAGAACCTATACCGTCAACTACGACTCCATCTCCAATAATTTCCACAACATCAATGACAACCTCACAAACGTTATCATTCACGAACTTAACAGCATCATCGATAGCACAGCTTATGGGAGGAAAACATAAAACTCCAGACGGTACTGAAATCAAGAAGAAAAGAGGAAGACCCAGAAAACACCCGTTACAAGAGACTTCCCAAAACTTCACCCCTGTTTCCCAAGTCCCGTTAGATCAAAATGAACCTCTCAAGAGAAAACGGGGTAGACCTAGATTACCACCGTTAGAAGTTAGAGAAAAGTCAAGATACATCAAGAAGGCGGAAAAGGGCATAAGCCCCTCAATGAAGACGATGACTTCAAAAGGGATCAAGATACCGAAATTGAATGCTGAAATGTACAATAAGTTCCACTCTAGTAGAATCTCTAAAGAAGCAAATCGTTCTGAGCCTACCGACCATAGCGCAGAAGGTACTAATATATAATGATAGATAAAATTTTAATGATAACTAGAATTTATACTGTTTATTCTAGAAAAGATATATATCGTTTGCTAATAAATCACGAATTCTTTTTAGTAATAAAATAAACAGACAGAAAATGAAAATAAAACGAAGTTAATAACCAATTCATAGCTTTGGTTTACTACTCATCCAACCAAAGCTTAGTTTTTCGTTTGCTACATTTTGGATGAACATATTAACGACAACAACCTTCTTGTTTTCTATAACATCCACAAGTGCCTTGCCCATCACATCCTCCAACTCTTTACCAGTGGAAGCAACGTACCCAACACCACCCATCGCAACCGCCAACAAATCGTATCTAACATGATACCCTAACGCAGTGCAAGGCAACTCCTTCACACCACCACCCCCAACATACTCACTAGGATCAACAATACCTTTATAAATCCCGGAATTGTTCAAAATGACAATCAACACAGGAAGCTGGCAACGAACCAACGTTTCTACCTCCATCGCAGAGAATCCAAATGCAGAATCACCTTCAATTGCAACCACCAATTTCTCAGGGTTTGCTAGTTTTGCAGCGATGGTGTAAGATAGTCCAATTCCCATAGTACCGTTTGTACCGGCGTCTAATCGCTGTTTAGGGTAGGTTAGTTGGAACGTTAATCTGGATGTGTCCATTGTACGGGCACCTTCAGAAATAAATAACGTGTTGTGTAGTTGTTGCTCTGATAAACTGTTACGAATGATACCTAATGCCTGTGCATGAGTCACGTTTTTGGAGCCTTGATCTGTGATTAATTCTGACTGTTTCTGTTTCTTTTCGTTCTTAGCGATAGACTTGACAACTTCATCCGGAATTTCTGGGGCTTGGAAAGAGGATGTAAGGTATCTACCGAGGAGGTGGATAGTGCACCCAATATCTCCATGTAATCCATATTCGACACAACGAGAATCAGCGGCAAGTTCTTCCTCATCACAATCAATTTGTACAAATTTAACATTTTTGTGGAATCTATGTGTTTCACCTAAATGTAAGATCCAGTTCAATCTAGCACCAGCTAAAATTACTACATCAGCACTTTTCAATGCTTGTGATCTTCCTGATGATATGTTTAATTTTGATGTATCCGGTATGACGCCTTTACCCATTGGGGTTGGTAAAAACGCCATCTTGTGTTCATCAACAAATTGACGCAAGGTATTAGACGCTGGAGCTGAACCTTTTCCAACAATCAGCAATGGGAATTTAGCATTTTCAATAAGACTGGCCACTGTTTTCACCTTTGAATGATCAGGTGTAAGTGTCATATCACCACTGCCAAACTTATCGATACCTAATAGCATCTCTTCAGTAGTCGAGCTGACTTCACTTTGAATAATATCAGCCCTAAGATCGATATAGGTCGTCCCTGGTTTACCAGTTGAAGTTAAAATATATGCCTTCTGAAGTAGTCCGGGGATGTTTGCAACAGCATTGGGCTGAGCAGCAAACTTGGACCAGTTATTACTTTTCATCAAACTAACCTGATCCATTTCCTGGAACCCACCAGCTTTCTTGACTTCATTTATACCACATGAACCAGCTATAACTACCAATGGCCATTTATTGGTATTTGCATTGTAGACTCCAGCTAAGGCGTTAATAACTCCGGGACCTCCGACCACCAACAAGACACCTGGTTCGTTTGTCAAGTAACCATATATAGACGCCGCATACGATGCTTGTTGTTCATTCCTAAACGGAATAAATCTTATGCCATTTGCAATGATATGTTCAGCGATCTTGAAGGTAGTCGCAGTAACTGATTGTTAGTATTTGATCACGATTAGTATCAATTAGAGAGATAGTGGGGTTAATGTAAAATACTCACTTCAACAACTGGTATACCGACTACACCAAACACAGTTTTCACACCTAATCGCTTGAGCGTGCCTGCTGTCACTTTTGCGCCTGATAAATCCATATTTGTATAATGTATACTAGGGTATACTACTGTTAAGGAAGAAGTTGAGTATTTGGGTGGTTTTGTAGAAATTCAAAACTTATGTTTAAACTCTGAGGCAATTTGAGATCGAGTCGATCGCGCGTTTTTGTGGGGAAAGAGAGGGGAGATGTTTCCCCCAGAGTACAGTTCTGGGTGAGGGTAAATAAAATCCTAATATCACGGAAGGAAGAAGTATCTAGAATTAGAGGACCTGTTTCAGAATTAACATTTCCAAAACGGGACAATTCACTGACCCTACATCAGTATTTTGAATAAAGAAATTGAAACTACTTGACCAATGTTAAATTGTAGATCTAAGCTCACACACCTAAAGATTCTAAAGCCATACTCCCACAGATTTTGCTCTGGTAATATGCCCCCAAGTTTTATCCCTATAAATTTATCTACTGAGGGTAAAGCAATTGCCCAATTTAAACATACTTTGGTAATTACTGCTGATAGTTTGGATGTTTTGAGTGCCGGAACAAAGAAATATCCAGAAGGGCCAATTAAGAGATTAGCACGATATAAATAGAAGCACAAAGATGCATGCCTTAAAATAGCAGATTTGCATTGCATAGTATCTGTCAGTAATCCATACTTGAGTTTCATTACCGTCTCGACAACTATTAGTATTAAAAATTCAAACGAGAATAGAGTAGTAACTTTTAATAAATCGAAGTCTTAGGTGCCATGGTTGAGAAAGTAAAAAGGTCAGTGCAGTATAACACTGTTGGATGACAAAAGGCTATAAAAAGCTTCACTAATCAGGTGCTCAATCCCGCTATTCAGATGATATCAGCAGTCTAGAGTGCTTCATCAGACTTTTTTACCTGTCTCCAGTCTGTCTCAAAATAGTTTACATAGTTGTTAGATAATAAAAAACCAGGCACAAAAAAGATTCGAAATATTAGAAACCCTGCTTTGGCGAGATTGAATTTCAAGGTAAGCCAAGTGAGTCAGACAGAGGGTGACTGAATTACTAATATAAAGGTTCAGTAGTTATTTAGAACTATTAACATGAGTTAAGATCAAAATGGATATTATCTGACGTTCTTTCTATATAACGGATAAGAAGAGAATCTGAAAAGAAATAAGGGGACTGACACACATTTGTGTAAAGAAATGAGCGTTGACGAAGTTGTTGACAACGTTGTTGTTGAATTGTGGGGATTCATCCCTGTTGGGGGTTAGTAAGAAATAGAGAACAAGTGGAATCCCAGAATCGGAGATAAGTGAGACGCGGAAATAGGGATGTCTGCCTCACAGTGTGGAACGGAGGGTGAGGGTGGGTGAATCATTACTAATCACTTGCGTATTATTTTTTCCCTATAAAGCATAGAGAGTCTCCCCTATTTTATCAATGTGATTGTGGCTGACTTTGGATCCCCTTTCTCAAGCTTCCATTTCCATTATTGTTAACATCATTTCTCCATTCGACATGTCACCTACAAATCTCATTATTGTCGGGCTCAGTGTTCCTCGTCAAAATAAGCCATTCTCCGCTTACTGGGCATACAAAGCCCATTTTTCACCTATCAAAAAGTTGCCAAAGGATTACAAGCTCGTTGCCGTTTTAAACTCATCCAAAGAAAGTTCACAAAACGCTATCGATACACTAGAAATCGAAGATGCTGAAGCAGTGGGTTCCATAAAGGATCTCTTCTCCAGGAGCAGCATCAATTATGACGCTGTGGTTGTTTCAGTGAAAGTCCCTTCCCATACTGACTATGTCATACCTGTTTTGCAGGCAGGTAAACAAGTGTTGTGCGAATGGCCTTTGGCAAGAAACCTTGAAGAAGCAGAGCAGATAATCAAACTTGTGCATGCTAAAGATTTGAAAACACTTGTGGTTTTACAATCTAGAGCTTCTCCAGGAATTCTCAAAGTGAAAGAATTGGTTGAGAGTGGTCTCTTCGGTAAGGTTACTGCTTCTGAGTTTCATGGAATTTCCCAGAGTCATTCTACCAATTTTGACGACTACCGGGAAGACGTCAACAATGGTGCAAATCTTCTGACGATTCCTTTTGGTCACTCAATTGACGCCATATTGTTTGCTCTTGGTTCTTACTTCAAAGAAGTTACTAGCACTATTGACACTCTAATTGGGCGGGAGACTAGAACCTCGCCTGACCATGTTTACTTTCACGGATTGTTAAATAATGGAATTTACTTGACAGGTTCCCTTAGAGGTGGCGTCCCAAGTGACATTTCCACAGCTTTTAGGTGGGAAATCCATGGACAAAAGGGTGATTTGTTAGTCACTTCAGATCAAGCTTACTCTGAAATGGCAACGTTCTCTATCTCATACGTTCTCCATTCAGATAATATTGTTCATAAGGTTGAGATGGATGATGATAATTACAATTATGAGGTGGACAGTGTTCACCGTTTGTATGAAGCTTTTGCTGGTCTGAAAGATAAAAGCTTTACACGTCAAAGCTTTGCAAATGAGGGTTATCCTACATTTGAAGATGCTCTCATTTTACATAGACTCTTAGATGCCATTACTAGGTCATCGCATACAGGACAGAAGGTTAACCTAGAACAGATCCAGGAAATTTAGATCCGCCAAAGGTATTTTAATTGGTTGTCAATGATTCACTACGAGATCTCAATCATGAGGTATGCCTTTTTCATCGTAGACTTTGAGCGGACAAGATTTGTCTGGAAAAGCTGACTATAGTTTTGCTGGTTTCTTTTCATCTCAATAAAGCTCTGCTATTAGCGTAGTCTTTCTCTCAATATTGTCGTATTGTGAGACTGCTCCTGTCATTCTCCGAAAATCAGTAGCTTCCCCTTGTGAAGATACGACTTGGAGCGGTGCTAAATCAAATAACGCTTTGAAAGTCGCATGCCAATCCCCATTTGAAATCACTATTAGATTCAATACAACTTTCTTCTGTTAATATTGACGTTTGAAACAAAAAGAGTAAGGTATATGATGATGTTGATCGATCCTGTACTGCTTTTCCCATGCTCAAAAACAGTACAAATTTCACAGCCTCGATCTAAGACCAAAGGTTTTACAATACTGGTTCCTGATTTTGAAACAATCCTTTTCCAATAACAAACTTATATCATTCAGCTTTGATGTCAAAGAAAAACTAGTTATATATATATATAGGCAAATACAAACAAAGCAAAACACAAGTAAAAAAACACAAAAACGCAGAAGACGATTCAAGCAAGTGGTTTTGGTACTTTCAAAGCAACAACACTGTCTTTACCCAATTCTCCTTCACCAGATTTACCCCAAGTTATATAACCAACGTTAGTGAAATTATCGTAGAAAGCTGGTCTCTGATATGGTGTCAGAGCCAGACCCTTCTTCAAACGTTCAACTAAATCAGGATTAGAAGTATAGTAACGACTAGCACCAATCAGAGTACGATCATCTGCACCAACATCCTGTCTAAGTTTAGCATACCCATCATTTTCATCGTGTAAGTAGGCACCAGAACGAATCATAACACCTTTCCAAAGTTCACCAATCCATGCAGTGTTCAGGTTTCTAGTATCTTCACCAGTAATCCCTTTTGGCTCACCAATTGAACTGTCGTCATTCTCGTTAACCCTTGGCTCAACAATTGAAACGTAACCCAATCTGTTACCTTCTTTAGCTCTTTTCTCAAGTTGACCTAAGATATAACCAAATTGAGCAATTGGATGAGTGTTTGGAGAGTCAACACCAACAGATCCTTGGAATCTGGCATATGGACTTAATCTGACTGCAACACGTTCGGCACCAACTGCATCAATAAACAAGTCAACAAGTTCCAATAAAAGTCTACTTCTATTTTCAATTGACCCACCGTATTTGTCAGTCCTACAATTAGTAACTTCTTGAATAAATTGATCTAACAAATAGCCATGGGCACCATGCAACTCAATAAAGTCAAAGCCAGACTCAAAAATTGCTCTTTTGGCAGCTTCGACCCATTTCTGTTTAACGTCTTCTATTTCATCTAATGTCATGGCTTTCAATTCGACGCCGGCTTCAGCAGCAGCTTTTTCAGAATCTTCATCGATATATTTATTCGATGAACTAACAAATGGTAAGTTCAAAGCTTTAGCACTTTTTGGATCTAAAACACGTCCCAAATGCCACAATTGGAGAGAAATTGAAGTTCCCTTTGAATGAACCGAATCAACAATTTTCTTCCATGCTTCAACTTGAGCAGAGGTAGAAATCATTGGTGAATTTGGGTATGTTCCAAATTCAGGTGCTGGAAAAGTAGCTTCCACAATAATTAACCCTCCGTTATTAGTTGCACGTTCAGTGTAGTATTGCAACATTGAATCAGTAGCAACGTAGTCATCAGTGTTTCTAAAACGGGTTGATGGTGCAAAAACTAATCTGTTTTGTAAAGTTACTGGTCCAACTTTGATTGGTTTGAATAGGTTTGTATCTGCGAGTGATTTTTCTGCCTGAGCCATGTCTATCTGTTTTCTTGGTTGGACTTTTGTTCTGATTGTTTAAATGATTGATGAATTCGAATATTCACATCTTGATCGTCCATTGAAAGGTTGGAATATTGAAGGGGATTTATAGTGACAATGTGCTTTATAACCATTATTGGAGGGGAATTACAGTGACAATGTGATTTATAATCATTACCATCACCAGTTTCTTGATTTCTAATCATGAATATTCAAAGCTCAAATATATAGAGATTTTGAGGCCATGCAATACTGGTGAAGCGGGATAAAGATGCTGTTCGATTTGTTATCAGGCGTGCTTGCATCTGTACACCCTGCTTAATTAGTAATCAATAACTGGTGAAGTATCAATCACCTATTGTGAAGTGCCAAATCTATATTAAACTTTATTAACCATAGATTATCCGCGAATCAGATTGAAAACTACCGAACAGAGCTGAAGTTGATGAGGTGGTTTTCAAGCTCGGATATTCTGTCTAACAGTGATTGAACAGTTTTGTAGCTGTACCCAACTTCATCAATAATGTTGCAGTCCACGTGAGCTTTTTGGCACCTTGAACATGTCGGGAGTTCGCCTGGGCACTTTATTCGTAACATGATATTTAGTTTGTTTGTTAGTAAGGCTATTATTTCAAGAGAAAAACAGACAGGAGTCAAAGCTAACATTTCATACCTTTACCTTCTTTTGCTTGCAGTATGAACAAGACCTGGTAAAATCAGTGTGAACAATTATAGAAGTGTGCGATAACGTATTCCAATTATAGTTAATAAAAGCTGTTTGAAGATAAGGAAAGAAATCAAGCCACGATTTGAACAAGGATCGGGGGATCCTGTCGGATCTAATATATTTCCGATAATTAGATTATATTTACACGACCATCTAAGTTAAATGAAATTCCCTACTCAATTACCCTACTTTCATTGTAGTAAGAAATACTATGATCAGCAAGTGCCAATTTTGTTGAGTAACTTCAATTACTATGGTACGATGTGAGTGATGATTGTTCTATCCAATCGGATTTATGAATAAGTACTTACCGTGATTAAAAATCATGTGAAGATGATATTTTCGTTGGAAAATTCATTACAATTTACCCAACACACTCTGAGAAACAGGTGTATAAATTTGGGTCAAATTCTATAATGATTTTATATTTTTACTTTTATACTTTTACTTAGTTCTAAATGAATAGAAGATTATATATCTATCTCATATAGAAAAAACTATAAATAAAACTACACTTCTTATTAAAAATTGATTAAACAAAAACCGATTATGTCATCCTCATCGTCACAAGAATCTTATGACGCTCCAGTCACCAACTCATCCCGTTAGATCCTCCGCGGACCGCTGCTGATTGTTTGCACACTTTTCGGTGGCCGCTTCGGACTTCCCCACATTCTTACTGATGTTCATTTGACTCAGGTATTTCCAATCATCCATAACTCTTAGTTTAATTAGTGTATATATATACATATATATAAATATAAATATCATCACAGTTTCATAATAAGACTATTGTTGTCTTCGCTGAAACTATCCTCCAGACTTTCAATATCATTGTCGTAACCTTTAGTCCTGCCTGTATTCAAACAACTAGAAAAACCTCCAACATTCATATCATCAACAATTACATCCTGTAACAAGTAACCACCAGTATCCATCTTGAAAGGTCGATTCTTCTGATGATAGTCATTCAACCTATTGCATAACCGATTCAGCTTCCTCTTGTCCTGCATTGTCCCAATAACGTCAATCAAACTTGACATACTGGAAGAATGTGATACTCCTGCATTCACAGCACCTTTCCTAATCGCTGTGACTGGATTATCAATAATGTTGAAATTGAGAGGTTGAAAAATGTCAAACTTCTTGTAAAATTCGTACTCTTTGGAAGGCTCCATAAATCCATCTCTAGGATTAAATTTAGATTTGAAAACTGGATCAACGTTGTGTGAATTTCCCTTTTGAACAGTCACTTTCTTAACATTCTTCGTTTTCGTATCTAAAATCCTACGAACAGGTGGTGTATTCTGATTAGAACTAAACCTGATCTTCGCTGCCCTTTGCTCTGGTTGTTTGCCGATGGGACTGGACATATTTAGTGGCCTAATAGGAGTGGTTACTGATGACAGTGGTAGCTTTGACTTCTTAGGACTGGAAGTCACCAAAGTGTAAGGTTTCAGGGATGAAATAATATCAGGCTTCCTTGGTTTACTGACCCCTAATGATTTAATTGGAGTATTGATTTTCGCAGACAATGATGGAGGTAATTGTGATCTCTTTGAAGAACTTGGGGTGTTGTTTAGAACTGTCTGCTTGCTATTTTTATGATCACCAGCAACAAACTCATTATTGGAGTCATTCAAAGAGATTGACATGTCAGAGTTTTTGTCAACGTACACATTTCGATTAGAAATATCCTTCAAAACACTAGCTTTTTGTTTGGTACCGTTAGTCAGCTCAGCAATATTGATGTCACCCTCACTAAATTCAAACTGTGATGACGAGCTCAATGGCACTTCCTTGGTAGCTCCGGGTCTTTTCTCATTTAGGTCGACTTTCTTCTCAATTTCCTTTTTCTGAATAAAAGCGGATATGTTACCATCATCACTGAAGCTGTCTTCAGAGTCTTCAATTATAGTTGGATCCTTGGTTTTATCACCCTCTTGAATGTCCTTCAAAAAGTCACCTTCAACCGAGGTGTCTTTGAGCAAAGTATTGGCTGGTGCCTTCTTAGGCAAGACCGTCGAGTTACAAAAACTTATTGGTTGAATTTCGTCATCTGAAAACTCATCCAAATCAATACTAATTATTTCATTAAGAATGGACTGATTTGGGACAGTAGGAACAGGTTTTTCCGGTTGTGGTGAGGGTATGTCTTTCTTAGAGAGAGATTTCTTGGCATGTGCCTGGGTTTCATTGTCGCTGTCATCTAATAAAATGCAGTTAGCAATCCCACTACCAGGTGTAGAAGTAACGGGAGCTTTGACCAAACCAGTATCAGGCTTATTGAGGGAAGAATGTAAACAAGAAATATCTTGCAACTGGCTGTTCGTTATATCATCCTCAGGGTCAGATTCATCAGATATGACTTCAAAGAGTTTTCTTTTCTTGGGAGGTTCAGCCTTATCGTCAGATTTTCGTTTTCTGTTATCATCATTTTCACCATTATCGTCAGTGGATAGTTTCTTCACCATATCAGAGGCGGCTCTGAATCCAGTCTCAACATTGTCCGGCATAAAGAATCGTTTCGTCAGCTTTTGTTGCTTGGAATCAGACTTCTTTGTAGCTTTCTTCTTCCCGGTCTTTGTAGTCAATTGTGTAGCTAACTTCAAGAATTCATCACTGTCCTCAGTCTGTTGAATAATCTCCTCGTTTTCTTCGGGAATCTCAATAAAACGTTTCTCAGGGAATGGTGTGATGGTTGGAGGCACAATTCTATCAGATTCATGAAAACTTAACACAGTACTTGTTTGAATCTGACTTTGAATCGATTCATAGTTCTTCATTGATTTATCAAACTTCTCACGTTCGTTACTGGATAACAATAACAGAATCTTACCATCTCTTTTTCTACCGGTACGACCCATTCTTTGAATGTTCTTAATCGGAGAAGACGTAGAATCAAAGCAAACGATCAAGTCAACTTCACCAATATCCAAACCTTCTTCACCAATCGAAGTGGCAACAAGGATGTTGTAGTCACCTTCTTTAAATTTTTGGATCAATTCCTTTTGTAGCTTTTGGTTCATACCTTTCAACTGAGCATCTTCTGAACTTCCCACTCTATCTGTCGGCCTAGCACCAGCTTTC
Organism: Ogataea degrootiae; assembly: GCA_019232045.1. NCBI lineage: Eukaryota > Fungi > Ascomycota > Pichiomycetes > Pichiales > Pichiaceae > Ogataea > Ogataea degrootiae. The sequence goes on from JAHDIT010000021.1 coordinate 18,327, forward strand.
TTTTTCGGCGTAGGTTCCTCGATTGGCTCGGCTTCTTTCTTCTTCCCTCTACCTTTTGGAGCATTCTTTTTAAGATACTTTTCCTGGTCAAACTTTTCTTTTTCTTTCGATTGGCCAATAAAAATGTGAGGTCTTAGCAGTTCATTGTACCCGTTCAAATTTTTAGAGGTGATAGTTTTGTTCGCAGCTTCAATACACTTAACTATTTCCAATGCACTTTCTCTAAACTCAGTGAAAACAATGACTTTTGAATCGTTAGATTTCGAACTATCTAAAAACTGCTGTAACTCGCTCAAAAGGAACTGTAGTTTACTATGTGAAAACACCCCTTTTATAACAGCACCTCTTTTGGAACTCTCTTCATCTTCTGCTATCCTCTTCTCAACAAATTTTTCCATTTCCTTGATTTGGGCATGGTAGTAAAAAGAAGCAGCAGTTTTATTGGTGGATTTCTTGCTTTCATACTTAGTTGTGAACTCCTTCGCTTTTTCTTTATAGAAGGAGAAAAACGTTTTAATACCATAAATATTCAATCTTCTGAGAAACATACCAACAGTACCAAGAAGTTGCAATTGAAAATAATAACTCCACTTCAAACCTTCAGCCAATGTCTGATTTTTAATAACCTTCTGTGCTCTTTCCATTGCCATAAAATGATTGATCTTTGCAGGATCTAAAATATTATAAATACCAGCAGTATTACACTTCTTCAACACTGGTGAAATAGCCTCACAAATTAACGAGACAACATAGCTTATTTCATCCGTCGGCTCACAATCTATCTTTTTAATGTCTTTTGACTTCATGTATTTGGCAGTGTCAGGACTCTCCTCCGTCCTCACTTCAATCTTTGAAATGAGTAAGTTATCAATAATCTGTTGAATAGATTCCATGTCCGAACCGGGTGTAGCGGACAATGCCAACACTCTAAAACTAGAATTAAACCTTTTCAAAAATTTAATCACGTTATTATAGGCATAGTTCCCTTTTGCTCTATGTGCTTCATCAATAACGATACAAACCACTTCCTTTGGATCCAGCAATCCACTTTTCAAATCGTTCTCCACCACTTGAGGCGTTGTGAAAAACACCCTTTTGTTAGTCCATATCTCAGCTCTATTTCTCTTTGTTTTATCAAGTAAAATTGCGGTTTCATCGCTCGGTATACCAGTGACACCATAGCAAGCTTTAATTTGTTGTGCCACTAACGGTCTAGTAGGTGCCATGAAGATGACCTTGGAGTCTGATGTCCATCTGAAGAAGTTCAACATGACAGTGGATGCAATAAACGTCTTACCCAATCCGGTGGGCAATGCACAGAAGACATTTTCGAATAATGCTCTTTTCACAATATCAAACTGATAGTCTCTAACTTCAAAATTAGTTGGGTAGATGTATGAGCTCAAATTATCGTAGTTTAGTTGATGATGCGTTGGTCCAAAGGTAATATTCGTTTCTCTTATCTCTTCGTATATCGTTCCATCTTCAAATGCCACCGCTCCTCCTTCTAAAGTTCTCTGACCGGTTTTTGTGACAACTGATGTTCTATTAATCGCTGAACTTAGTGGCTGTTGCCGTTGTCTACGTGCTGCATTAATGAAGGAAATGTCCCCATCGTCACTGAATTCATCCTCAGAGACAGCACCAGATGCCTCTGCTGGCGTGATATTGGAAGGTTTGGAGTTTGATTTGAGCACCACGATGTCGCCATCGTCACTAAACTCGTCCTCTGATGAAATCATTGTCTAGTTATCAGTTATTCTAAGTGATAGCCTTCTATCAAACTACGGAAATCAGAGACTTGTAGCCCACCTTTCTAAAATGGCAAATCGAATCAAAACCATTAACCGAAATCAAAATAAACAAAAATCAGATTTTTTTTACAACGCGTTTTTTTTTTGGTGTTATTTATTTGCACAGCCTGGAGGAGTTTTCCATTCTGAATTGCAATACTTTTAACTATACACTTTTTTATATTCTATAGATACTCCTTACTGAAGCTGTCGTTAACAACCTTCGTGAAACCAATTACGCTCCTTTCAATGGCTAATTGAGAATAGTACTTGTTTATCACAGTATTCAGCTTTGAAAAACTGGAGTTGTAGATACTACTCAAGGAGTTCAAACAATCATTGAACAAACTCTTCTCGATTTGCTTGCTGATATCAATACTCAATTCATCCTCATCACCTTTAACATCAGAAACGCAGTTACCAATAATCATAGAGGACACTTGGTTAGCCAATTCCTTAATCGAAGACTTTAGCTGGGAAGCATCGAATTTAGACAACATTAATCTCATATTTGAAACTGAGTAAGTGTTTGTCCTTGATGGATCCGTTCCCGATTCGACCAAGCCTTCGATGCCTTCTATGTAAGTGACTAACTCACGAACAGATTTGGTCCTTGCTAGTAACTGACAGTAGGAGTTCAATTCAGCTGATCTTTGTTCACCGATACTATTTCTGATATGAGGCGGCAACGTGGTTAGATCTTTGATTTCTTCACTGACCCACTTGTAATTCATCAATAGCATCAAATGATTTTTTATCAGTTCGTTCTTATTGGATTTAGTTGAAGACAAAGAAATTTGATCACTTTCACGGCTCATCGTTGAATAATTGGCTATACTTCTTGATAATTGTGGTTGCATGGTTGGTTGTTCGAACAGAGTTGTATTCTTGTTCAAACACATGTCAATCATATTCCACAGTCTTTCGTAATCACCTGAAAGAGATTTGAAAGTCGTATAGGTTTCATAATTAGGAACTTCTAAGGCCGAAATGCCAGCTTCAATCTTTCTAATGAACTCAGGGAACGCTTTAGTGAAACTGAAAACAGCACAGTGAATTTCTTGATTATCGATTAGAGCAATTTGCTTGTCAATATCATTCTTCCAAACTCTTGTGAGCTTAGAGGAGATCTTGTTCAGAACACTAACGATGTATTCTTGATTAGTTGACGATAGCGTGGTTGTGAAATGCTCAAGATAAACTAGTATGGTTGGGCATTGGAGCATATTCTCCTTTGAAACTGAAGTCATTGACTTCATGATCGAGCTTGTGGATTCACTGAACAAATTATGCATGACATTATAAATTTCGTCACTCACATCTCTATCAGTTTCCATATTGCCCAATGATGTTTCAGTGTCAATGAAGTAGCCCACTCTTTGTTTGATTGGTTGTTTGATTGATTCAAGGAAACTGGAGCCGGAAGTTGACGATAACGAGAAGAATTGAATAATGAATTTTTGTTGAATAATCACAATTTTGAAGAAATCTTCCAAGAATGATGTAAGCAAACTACTTAATTGAATCTCTGGAGAAATTTCTTTACTTGGTTCAGCTGATCCTTTGGTACTAGTTGATTTATCAGCAGATGCTGTATTAAAGCCTAATTCCTCCAATTCGGCAAAAAACTTGCTACTTGCATTCATCTTGCTCTTTGATGCACCCGATTTGGATCTGTTTGATCTTTCTGTTAAAACATCTTTTGGAGCACCGTTGAAAGTGAATGGAATGGTATTAATGGTAGCCTTTTCTGATCTGAATCTATCCATCATCACTCTAGTCAAGTTATTGTAAACTGGAGTAAATTCCCTTTCATAAATGTTCATAATGTCATAATAGTCATTAGGGGAAATTTCTTTGAGATAAGCAATTGGTCCGTTCAATGTTAACAGACCTGATAGTTTTTGAGGTAGCGACAAGTCAGCAAATTCAGATAGGGATGATGAGGAGGATTGTAATTTAGAATTCAAGCTTGTAACAACGGATCTAAACAGCTCTGGAATATAGTTCTTGAATCTATTAATAAATCTTTTATTGGCATCCTCATATTTGGCTCTCTTTTCATCAAGTGCTTTCATGTTACCCATTTGGTCGTCTTGACCACCTTCACTGGTACCTCTAATCTTAAGCAAGGCTGTGTATAGTTCACTTAAGGCAGCTTCAATATGTTGATTTTGTTCACCCAGTTTCATATTAGAACGTAAAATTTCCAGATTTCTATCAGTGACATCAACAGAGTGTAAAATTTCGTTTAATTCCCTCTTGAGTAATTTTTTATTGGTAGCTTCAATTTGAACACCGTGGCCTTGTCTCTCAACATAGTCTATATCCTCTTGGAATGAAGACAATTGCACACCGAAGAAGGATAGGATCGGTTCAATTTTAGAACACTTGTCAAGAGACTGGTTAATGGAAGAATATAAAGAAGAAGAAGCTTCTGAAGTTTCAGTCAATGCATTCACTTTTTCATAATGTAATCTTTCCAGCTCCTTTTCCAACTTCTTTTGCAACGTTTTGGAGTCGTCAACTCTCGGATCCCAACCAATCTTATCAAACAAATCAGTTAAATCAGTGTTCTTATTAGCTTCCGAATCGAGTCTACTGAACGCTCTAGATCTTGCATGAGGTCTACGGGACTCCTTTTGTGGATTCTCAGTATCGTCATCGTCAGAGTCAATACTTTCAATTGTAGAAGTAATACCCGTTTCACTTGTTAATTTGATTTCAGGGAACGTTACTGACGAGTCCAAGTCTTTGGAAGTGTCATAATCATCGTATTGATCGTTTTGTACGTTTACTTCTCTTGACAAGAGAGAGGCGCCAATATTCAAAGGAGCAGTATGAGCTTCATGTTCAGGATCAGTATAGTTGGAGAACAGATTGTCGTAGTCATCACCTTCCGCGTAATCATCGCCATGGCCAGTCGTGATTTTTTCAATTTGATTCAAAGACCTTCTATGAGAGACAAATTCAATGGATTTGACCGATGGAGTGACTGATTTTTGACGGGAAAGACTGTTGTCTGCTTGCATTGTTTGCAGCGTTTGAGCATGGGCTAATCTTTGTTCTTCGTGCTCCCTTATTTGTCTTTCGTTTTCAATTTCTTCTCTTTGAATACGTTGTTTTTCAAGCCTTTGTGCTTCTAATCTCTCAGCTTCCAGTCTTTTTGCTTCTATTCTTTCAGCTTCTAGTCTTTGGGCCTCAAGTTTTTGAGCCTCAAGTTTTTGTTGAGCTAGTTTTTGAGCTTCTAGCTGTTTCTGTTGTTGAAATCTTTCATATTCAAGTTTTTCCCTTTGTAAACGTTGTTGTTCAGCCAATTCTGCAGTTCTGACACTTGATGATGATTTGAGACTTTCGAACTTTTCCATTGATGTAGCTGAAGCTTGTCTTTGATGTGCTCTTTGTTTCGAAATTTCAAGTGATTCAGAAGTATCTGGTAAAACATACCCGCTTCTTCTTCTGACTTCCTTGTTACCTACATCAATATCCTTCGGAATCATAGATGTATATTGCTGGGAAGTTCCAGAGCTTAGTTGTGAACTTGAAGATTGTCTAGGGTCGGCTTTTGAAGAACGAGCAGAAGATGGCACCGGTGAAGAAGCTATAGCAACAGCAGGACTTGATCTTTTACGAGGGGAACCTGCGGTATTTTTCAATCGAGGACTATTGTCGGTGTTGATTTGAGGAGAGCCTGCATTCACAGCTGGGCTACTATTACCATTGTATTTAGCCATCAAAGCACCTAAATGGAAATAATCCAATGAACAATTCACCAACTCTGGAACTTTCTTACCGTTTGTATATCTGATGAAATCTTGTAGTAGAGACGTTAACCAGACTCTACGTTCTGTTGGCGAATTTGTCTCCCAGTAGTACTTCTTACCAATTTCTAATAGGAAACCAGTTGGAACTTCATGGTCAATCTCGATCGCTGTTAATTCGTCAAAATCCCAAGTACGCCCAATTTGAATCGAACCGTCGGGATTTTCTCTTGCTTTGTGTAATCTCATTCTACCGGATGTCTTTACAGATAGGATCAAAACACGAGCTTTCTTGTTCTTCGGAGGACTGTTAACTGGTGGTCTTTGATTAGGAGATCTGGAATCTTCGACAATCCTAACATGAGCTTTGTATTTTTCTACTCTGTGTCCATTTTCACCAACTTCCCTGAATAAATACTTGTTAATCAAATGAATATCAGCATTGTATTGTGCAGCTAGATCTGTAGACGACGTTGACACTGATTTTTGGTGTGATTTTTGAAACTGTTGACGTTGCTGTAGGTGCTGTGGAGGATTCTGTCCTTGTTCTTGCGGTTGTTTCTGTTGTTGGTGTATGCTGGCCATCGCTCTGGTAGCGGCCGGTTGTTGATTGTTGTTGTTGTTGAAGAATGTGTTCATACCTTGATTCATGTTGACTTAATATGCTTGATCGTTAGTCTTAAGGGTGAGAAAGTTGACATTGAGTCAATTGAGTATGGATTTAAAATAAAAAAGGAATGTCAATTGTATCTCTACAAGAAGAATGGGACAGTAATGTGTCTTTAAAGTAAGAATAAATACCCGAAGGAATCTGAACAGGATCTTTATCTGATCGCAGTCCTTTGAGCAGAACTTTTGTTCTCCTGATTTTAAAAGACAAGTTATGATTACCTCATTACTGAGGTAATCATAACTTAAAAGGATACTTTTCCCTCTTTTGAACTGTGAACCTGTTGTTCGTTGAGGTCAAAGCTTTTATTTTTTTTGTTTATACCGTTACAATAAAACAATCATGTTGGGCTTCACTATCTATTTGAGATTCTTAAGATCTACCAAGATTATACCAGTGTTACAAAATACCAAAATATTCAAGCACTTGAAACATACCAATGTGAAATCACTGTTTCAATCCATGTGAAACAAATATCCTTTCCTTTGTTCTCTAGTAAAATCTATCATTAGCATTTACTGGTCTCTTATTTGTCTTGATTCTTTTGTTTGGTTGTGTTGATGCTGCGTAATATATGCAAAAAAGCACCGATTCTTTATAGATGTATAGATCTCTACTATTTATACATCCAAAACTCCAGCATCTTGACTTCTCTATTCTCATGACCAGCTCGACTTCGATCGCTACACTAAATAAATAAGCGCCTACTCGACTTACACTTTTACACCACAAAGGTTTAAAAAAAGTTTAAAAAAATTACAAAAAATTAGTTATCCAAGTTCAAATAGTTTACAATAATCAACAAAGCACATACAAAGGGAACAAAGTTAAACACTTTCAACGAGTTCAGGTTTGACAACAAGCCCATCTGGAGCATTGTGAACTTCAACACCACCTCCCTGTTCCTGCTTCAGCTTTGCCTCTTCTACCTCTCTCAACTTCTTCATCTTTTCTCTATAATTGGCATCTGTAATTTCGTAGCAGCCAGAATATTCATCGACGACATCCAACTCCAACCCTGACTCCAAAATCTTATCGAAATCTTTGTGCCTAATGGTCCAATTCAGTGTCTTGCCAGTCAACCACGTAATCACCTGATCACAATACCCCAGTAAGTCAACGTCAAACTCTGCGTGTGTGATTGGATCCTTGTTGATCAATATCTGTGGAACATTACCAGGCAGCATATTCACAATATCGCTAACTGGTGCAACTTTCAATGAAGTTCCGATACAAATTAGCAAGTCACACTTTTCAATGTCTTCTCTAATGGTACTATGGAACACTTCTGGTAAATCTTCACCAAAGAAAGTGATATCCGGTTTCATCACACCAAAAGAATTGATATCGTCGTATCTTCTAGAGTAACTACCTTGTTCTTCCAGTTTCTCCAATTTCTCAAGTAATTGTTCTCGTTCAGGTTCACAAAACGGACAATACGCAATCTCCTGTCTTCTTAAATTTCCATACAAGACTTCACCAGGAACTTTATATTTACAGGTCATGCAGCTACCGGTGGCAAACGAACCGTGGCACTGAACCAGTTTTTCTGGTAAGACGCCAGCGTTGGCTTCTAGATTATCAATGTTCTGAGTGTAATTTCTTAATAACTTACCTTTGTCTTGCAATAGTCTGATGAACCCATGCAACGGCGTGAAAGCCATTTCCGGTGGTAAAATCATGTGAGCAATTGAGTAAAAAACTGTAGGATCGTTTCTGAAGACTTCTAGACTGAAAACATCCTGAGGATCATCCAACCCTAAATGTTTCATTTTGGAATAAAAACCTTGAGAAGATCTGAAATCAGGGATACCCAACGAAGTTGAAATACCAGCACCTGTTAGAACTAGCACGTTTTGAGCCTTGTTTAAAGCTTTAGCCATGTGATCTATGGTGTGGAAAATTGGTAACCTTGTTCTAGTCTTAATAACTCTGTTCATTGCTCTTCGTAAAAGAACGATACATTTAGATGTATACACATCCATGGATGTTACTCCATCTTTTTCAAATTCAACAAGATGTTTAGGTTCATAGCCTAATAAATTAGTGACTCTTAAAACGTCTTTGCCAGTTGGATGTTCAGGAAAAACTTGAGATAATTTATCAAAGAAACTAACCTGACCATTTCTTCTTAAGTAACATCTCAAATATGCACATGTTCTCTTTGATAGTTCTATATCGTACAAAGATGGAATTTCATCATTTTCAAGGAATCCCTTGAGTAAAGTGGTATAATCATCTTCACCTTCCTTTTCAGGTGGGAATACGTATTCTTTCAAAGCAAGGTCGCTATCTGAGAACCCACGAAAAGATCTGGCATGACTGGTTCTTTGACCAATTGGCTTCTGTTCCTCATCGTACTCATCATCGTCTTCTTCGTCTTCTTCATCTTCTTCATCTTCCTCGTCCTCTTCATCATCAGAGCCAGAGCCACTGGAAACAGGAACAGGAGCATCAAATTGAAATCCAGTTCCCACTGAGAGCCCATTTTCTGGTTCGATCGAATATTCACGGCTTGCCTCTGACTCCTTTGACAATCTGGAGATCTTGTATGGTTTAGGAGTGCCGTCTGAATCATATGCTGGTTGCAAAGAAGCATAATCGCTTTCCTCGTTATCATTCTGTAGGTCCACGCTCCGGGCTCTTTTGGGGGTGTTTGATGAAGGTGGGATGGCAGCTGAACTCACTGGTTTCCTTGAAGAGATGGCGTTTGAAGATAATCCATCGGAAACTAAATCTTCTTGACTTAAAGCTGACTCGGATGAAGACATTATTTCTTGATTTGAATATATATTATAAGTGTGGGCTGTGATGGGAATTATACGTATATATTAGTTAATCCAGATCAATTGATACCAGTTTTTGTATTCAAGGGAGTTGTGTATATGGCACTCAACTTCTAATCGACCAAATGAAGAGAATGATACTTTGTATTCTATATATGAAACAAGGGATCAAGTCAAATCAAATCAAAGACCCAAGATAGATGGATCTGTAGGTGTGTACACATAGATGTAAATAAACAGGTTGAATGATAGAGAACGAAGGGAAGAAAACGAGATTCCACTTCTTTATCGACCTCGTGTTGGAATTTAATAAATGGCGTCGATCACGGTCGATTACTGACAAAGCCGGGTAATTACTTTGTTTCTTACTTTACTACATTGATTACATCATTGCTGACATAACCGCTGTCTTCCAAATTTTGAAACTCTCTGAAAATCGTGGAATCCTTTTGTTCAAAGAGAAACGATCTTAAAGATCAAGAATATAATAATACTTATGGCATACATTTGATTCATAATACATATCTAGAGTCATATTCACAAACATATTCACAACACAATCATATACATCATGCCTCCAAAGAAGCCTGCCGTCCCACCGTTACCACATCTAAGAGTGAAAAACCAAGTTGCCAAACAGCAGGCCAACCCATGTTTGGTGATAATGTCACAGATGCTTTCATGTTGGGCATCGAATAACGAAGGTGCAGCTGCTTGTAAGAGCTTAGAATTGGATTTGAAAAGCTGTATGGCAAAGGGAATTAAAATGCCACCACCTTCAAAACCATCCTTGAATTACCATGCTTCTAGATTATTACCAAAGATTCACAAAAAGAGAGAATAAAGGAATTTCCTAGCCATTTTAGACTGACAGACAGACAGACAGATAGAATGACCAACTACAAGACTGATACATTAATGTACATTTGATGTGTGTGATTTCCAAATGTATGTTATTCAAAGAAGCTTTACCAAAAGAAATTAAAATACAGGACTATCGTATTGAATAATTGTATATAGAGAAGAAGTCCAACATCGTTTTTTTTGTGGTACTTGAAGATGAATTTTCATCATTGTCGAATTAATTAATTATTAATCCTGCTGTTGGTTTTTTGTATTTTGTATTGTTTTGTCATTGTTTGATGTACTGTATATATAACTAGTTCTATTCAATATTATTGTTTTGTTTATAACTGAAGACACAGATGTTCTTGTGTCTAATTTCTAAGAGAAGTTTAATTTGTTTTAATACTCTTTGTCACACTTATAGGGTGCCAAACTAATTAAACCAAGAAGATCGCTTATACAAGATGTTTGATTTGTGTATATTTTCTTGAGACTAGATCTTGGGATTGTTTGCTAGCTTAGCACAGCGGAAGTTCAGCAAGTCAGCGCTGTTTAACCGTTTAACCACGTACTAGCAACCATACTGAAAATGCATCTAAACAAATAACTAACGCTCAGTAACTAAGTAGTAGTATACGTTAGAGAATGTATTAATAAGTCCCAATAGAAATGAATGTCATTTGAGAGTTCAACGTCGGCGTTAAACCCCAAAACTTCCTTTGTTCTCAGTTAGTTACCTCGCATCGCATCTTGTAAATCGTCCACTCTCCAGGTTCAAGTACTAAAACTATTATAAGTATAAGAAGTGTATATATTAAGATTAAAAATTATAGATATGAGAGCAACATATATAGTAAGTATATAAAAACAAAGATATTGGCAGCTGGCTTTATGTGTTTTCTCTTGAACAAAAAAAAAAGCACAAAACACACAAACAAACAAAAAGGGGATGAGTGAGTAGGAGATTAATTTGTAGCATCAAATGATAGTAAAATATCATAAAAAAAAAGTCATAAGCACAACTGTCAAAGGTATACTTTGTCATAAAAATAGAAACAAAATAGACGGGAATCATAAAATTAGCTCAAAATCATATCATGTCATAACATATCATATTTCATAAAACATTAACGGTTAGGAACAGGAATCTTTATTGACTGGTTTCCCTTTCTCAATTTAAGCTAAGGCGATTTTATCGACAACAGGGGCTTGCCATGAACCTGGCATTCTTAACCATTTGGATTCAGGAATAGGAGCATAAGAATCAGAATCGTTCATTAAACCATCATAAACAGCATAGAACGCACAAATAGAAGTTAAGAAGCAGAAGACACCTGCAGCAACCTTAACACCTTCATGATTTCCGAAAGTAGCAATGGTGTATAGCAGCATGAACATCCACATGAACAAAGTCAAGGCGAATAATGGAACTGTAGACTTGAAAGTAGCAGCCCAGATCAAGATTGAAAAGACGGTCCATGCAGATAAGTATAAACCTAAAGCATTGTTAAAGTCATCTGCATTTGCGTAAGCGGCAACAGCACCTGTAACATTAGTAACAATTGCACCGAATGACATAAAGAATGCACCATAGCATAACAATAGAACTGAACCAAACAAGTTGTTGTCAACAATAGCCCAAATACCAGTGATGATCTGGACTAAACCTGAAGCAAAGAAGAAAGCACCTGATAAAATAGCTGGATTTGTCACGTTTTGGGCTTGAGACAAGATTAAGCCGAGAGTGAACAGTGTGACACCAATCAAAGCTAAACCTGCTGAGCAGGCGGTTGGGTATGGTCTCCATTGTGAGGATTTCTTGTACCAGTTAACACGTAACAGACCTGTTCTAGGTGGGTGAACTTGGTAGTCACCTTCAACGAAGGACTCATATTTCTTTTCTGGAGCAGCTTGAACTGCTGTGTCTGGGTTTGATAATTGGTCAGACATTTGTAAAAGTTAATTTGATAATTTAAAGCTTGTAATAGTATTTGTAATTAATAATTGTGAATAGACAATTGATTGATAAATGAGAATTACAACCCTGAAGTCAACCACTGTCTCAACTGATTACAAATGACGGGATCAGGGCATCCTTTTATAATCAAAAAATAAAGGACCCCCCATTAACAAGGCAAACAAAGAGAGTCACGATCGGATGCTAACGGGAAAGAGAATTAATTAAAAAATGGACATCGTGGTGTTTTGTGACGTTACAGTTTAATTAATTGATTAATTAATTACATAGTCTAGATTTGGGAATCGGCTGATGCATGAGAAAGAGAGGGGAGAGAGGGATATTAAAGTTATGGGAAATTAGATGACGAATTAATGGAATCGACAAGAAAATCAGGGTATACAATTGTTAGAATAGCAAAATTGCAGATCCGTTTGAGAATGTTAGGGAATAATGCGAGGATTGAGTGTGATAATGGATGTCAATGACTATAGTTTCCAAGAAGACAATGAGGATTGGAGGGAACAAGGAGAAAGGAAGGAAGTTGCCGTAGGAAAAATAGTCTACAGCCATTTACAAGGGAAAAAAGGTAAACAGGGCATGATCACACCATAAGCAAGATTGGAAAAAAACAAACAAACGTGAAAGAAAAAGAGCAACAGGAAAAAAATCAACCAACAGAACTGAAGAAGGTTATCAGGGGGGAGTCTGTTTGTCGGCTTAAGACTCGGAAGCTGTGGAAGCTGATGATTCTACACAAAACAATACATGAAATGCAGTGTGAGTGACTGGTAAGTCGAGTAAATGTGATATTTTGCGGTAATAGCAATGGTCAGTCACCTGTCAAGAAATATTAGTAATAAGGTTAGTAGAGAGAGAACAAAGTCGAGTGTTTTAGCTGTACTTTTAAACGTGTATCTTGAACTCCGAGTGATTAATTAAGAGGGGGTGTAAAGTAGAAAAACCTGGAGAAAGAGAGGACTGAGAGAGAGGGAAACTTTGCAGGTGGGTTGTATGGAAGTTGATAGAATGTGTCAAAGAGACAATAAAACATATTTTAGGAGATGAGGGTGTAGTGCGCATATCACATGATCATTACAGGCAGGGACAAAGACGTACGATCAACGGTGAACGAGGAAGTGAGAGAGTGAGAAAGTATCAGAGTCAGAGTGAGGCGGTAATTAGTTAGTAGATGATGATCAATCGAGTTGGTGGTCATAGGGAGATAAATATAAATGGTACGATTCACCTCAATTAACCACGAAAACGGCAGGAGACAAACAAAGACACCCAGCAAAAAAGGCTCAACGAGTTTGATGGGCATGCGGCAACTTCAGCTTTAAGGGTAATAAATATATAATGAATGATATTATGGTGTGTATTTGTGTATGGTAAAGTAAGCGTAAGGGTATAAGTGCAGTAGTGTACATTATGTAATAAGTAGTGTGTGTTGACCGGGGATAAAACCGGAAGGAGTATGGATAATTCCGGGTGCGAGGTTGTGGTGTAGAGATGTGCAAGGGACCGTCCTAGTGAAAATTTCTAACCAGTGAGTACGTCAGAAAGAAAGTAGCTAAGATAAGTAAGTAGGTGATATAGCATAGGTCCATCTTATTTACATTTGATTCTCTTGATTCGATATCATTTCATACCCACCTTGACATATCACGGCACATTATATTCTTGACTCTTGGCATCACTTACCTCGAAAATGTTACGAAGAATAATACCCTCTCCTTACCACTATACCCATAAATCTCTCACTCCCCTGCTTATAAAGAGGTATTCCTCTTCACAAGCTCCAAGGCTAGCTCAAAGTATATCTGAAGCTACCGCTTCTGAACGTGAACAAAAATCAGTTCTTCAAAAATTAACAACAGATAACGATGCTTATGACAACTTTCTTCAAAGTTTCCCCCATTCAGCCATGGCTCAATCTCAAATGACATCCGTTGAAGAGAAGAAATCTTTTGACGAAATCCTAAGTTTCCTAATGGAAAAAAAAGGTGACATTGGAGCAACGGATACTTTAAAGACAATAACAATGGCAAACTCAAAATTCGTCTTTTCAGAAGATAAACCAACAGGAGGATTGAAAGCCAGCATATTGTCATCCAACTCATCTTTCTCATTATCGACTGGCGCATCACTACTTTCAGCCGTTGATGAATACAAGCAACAAGTTTCACAGATCCAAAAATTAACTAACAACCTCGAACAATCGTTAAGTTACATATCCAATACCATCAACGACAGTCGACAAATGACAGATTTTATCCAACATTGCTTATTTGAACCATTTGCAGAAAATCACAAAGCTGTCACTGAAAACGGCCACTCTTTTAAATTTCAAGATTCGTTAGTTAAATCCGAATTGCAATCATTGCAAGATCCATCCAATCCATACGTTGATATATATACCTTACCGATATTACTAGAATTCTGTCTAAGGTCATTAACGTTTGATTTCGATTCGTTGGATGAATCGCTATCTGTTTTAGACTTATCAAAGACAAAGCATCCAATTTTCGTTTATGAATTTGGGTTTAACATCAACGTTTATAATTCGATAATCGAACAGGTCTGGTTCAAAACTGAGAACCTACAGTTGGTTGGTAAATTGATCGATGAGTTACAAGTTAATGCAATCCAACCGAATATAATGACGTTTAAACTATTGACTCAGATTTATTTGAAGATTATGAACATTAAAGATGGAATTAAAGCGGAGCCTTATTTGCTTTGGGGTGATAGAGTTCATATCTATAAAGTTAAGGATTATTTAAAATCTATGAAGTTTATAAAATGATGATGTGTATGCGTATATAGAAGACTAATTAAAAGTACATTGATTAATGATCCCAAGTGAAAAGATATGAAACAAAACGCGTTAAAAAATAATTTCACTCGTTTCCAATTTTGTTTGAAATTTTTGGCGTGGTTTTGTAGTTTCGATAAGACCTTGTCACATCTACTTTCAAATCATAAACATTCTCTAGTTGACATTGTGTATATAGATAGCCTAATAGATAAGTTGGTAGGGAAGTGGGACAATATACCTATATACACTCGTCCAATCATAGTTACACTCATATAGCAAAAACAGCCATGCTACTATCACCAAAACAGTTCTCAAAAGCGTTCGAAGACATCAAAACAACATCATTAACACATTCAACTTGCAAACTAGCCATTTTCGTATCATGTTTAGACGTCGATGCGATTTGCTCTAGTAAGATGCTTTCAACGCTTTTGAAAAGACATCTTATTGTCTTCCAATTGATCCCTGTTGTCGGTTACAACGAAGTGAAATCCAAGTATCAGAAATTGGACGATAGTATATCAAATATCATACTGATTGGTTGTGGTGCAATGGTTGACATGGAAAGTTTCTTGGAAATTGATGTTAATGACTACTTGGATCACGACTACTATAATGATGTTGGTAATGGTACCAATATAGATAGTTCAAATGTGAGATTAAAAAGGAAGATTTATATAATTGATGGGCATAGACCTTGGAATTTGGATAATTTGTTCGGATCGCAAATGATCACTTGCCTTGACGATGGATCTTCTGAAGTTGAACTTGAACAAGAAAAAAAATCGTATGAATTTCTAATCAGTGTCGATAGTGAAGCAGAAGACGAAGAGGAGGAGGAAGTAGTTGAAGAATTGGCAAGTACCGATGAAGATGAATTTGATTTAGAATCCGAAGGTAGGAAAAGAAAACGTTCTTCCCCCCAACCAACTAGTAACAAGAAAAGACAACTTTCTGAAAACGAGAAGAAAATTGAAGAATATTATAATCAAGGTACAACAATCTCCACATCATCTGCACTACAAACGTATTCCTTGATATCAACCATTGGCGAAACTAATATCGATTATTTATGGTTATCAATAGTGGGGACAACTTCATTAAACTCCAATTTCAACTCTATCTATGAAAACTTACTACCTTTATTGAAAGAAGAAGTAAACAGACTACAAGAAGTGCCACTATCCCAACAACAACAAACACAATCACAAGACAATGCTTCACAATTGGATATCAGTCGGGGTAAAAAAGCCGATAACAATTCATTATACGTTGATAAAGATTATTCTCTATTTTTACTGCGTCATTGGAGCTTGTACAACTCATTTTTCTATTCAAACTACGTCAATGCAAAATTACAACTATATACAAACGGCGGTAAGAAGAAACTAAATACAATGTTTGCAAGAATGGGTATTTCTTTAGTTCAAGCAAATCAAAATTGGCATTATTTGGACATTGATTTGAAGAAAAAATTGCATTCAACGTTCACCAAACATTTGAAAGACTTCTTACTTACTGATATTTTGAAAGACGGATTCGTTAGAAATTTCGGCTTTAATGGATCCGTCAGTGCAAGTGACTACGTCGAATCAATAACAGCTTTACTAGAATACGATGGTACATTTTCAAACTCTTTAGAATCTAATAAAAAATCATCACCATCACCAACAACGGGTGATTCCATAGAAGAAGATGAATCTAACACTAATGACGTTAGCACATTAATTCAAAAGAGAGAAAGCCAATTCGTTTCTAATTTCTGGAAATCTTATGATTCGCTGGGCAAATTTGACATCATCAAAAGAGGTTTAACGATAGCCAAATTACAACAGCAGTTCATCTTTGATAAAGGTTTTGAAATCTTTCAAAGGAAAATGATTAAGAATCTACGTATTTTCAGATTGGTCGTTCTCAAAGAGAACTTTGCCTCAAACAACACCATAATGGATCACCACAGTGGCTCCGATCCAAGCTCAACAGGTTCAGGAATGGCGAATACACCTGGAGAATTAGAAAACGACTCCATAGATATTAAAACTTTGAACAAGAACTCCAAACTGTTTCAAAACCCATTAATTCTAACGAAATTGGGCAATTGGATCCTAGAAGCATGCGCAGAACTAGATCAATCCGTTCTTCCTTTAGTAATTGCGTCTTTAGATCCAGAAACAAACACGTATTTGGTTTGTGGTCTACCACCAAAATATCCAAATATGAAAGGCATGGACATTGATGAATCAACCGAACAGCGACAAAAAAAGAATCAAGAGAATAATATAACGATTTTGAATACGTTCTCGTTGGCGTTTCAGGACATCGCCACTAGTACGGGTGCTAAAGCTAGAATCGATAGTTTTGATAGTACGATGATTGAATTGAGGAAAGAGGACTTGCCTATCTTTTTGGAAAAGTTGAGTTTAAGTGGGTTGATTTGATTTGAAGTGTGTATAGATCTATATAAGTCTTATAATGTATTCCTAATCCCAGATGAATTCTCTCATAGTAAGTAAATAAACAGTGTTTAGAAATTGGAATCAACGCGATCGCGTTCGGTGTTGTAAACCTTCAAAGATAAACAACAATATGAAACAACACTATACAGGTCATTAAAACAACATATCTACAAATAGATCTATATATATATATATTAGTAGGATCTTTGAGAAAATGAGTTCATCAAGACGACAATCAATATCCCCAACAAAACTGAGACTATCCTTATTCACACATGATGACGACCCAGCATTAACAACAATAACAAGCAAATTGTTCCCCGACACAAGTCCCCAACGATCAATAACAATCCCCCATAACAGCAAAAATAATAAACTGAAACATACCTTGAAACCATTGAAATCACCGCTACGATCACAGTCAAGCACGCAACCATTCACAGCACGGGAGAAAACAACAGGGTTGACGACAACTCCACTAATCAGCCGAGAATCCGATGCTGGAATTGACGATGCTGTTTCCCAATGGAAGTTTACAATGTCTGAACCTCCAGCAGTGAGTAAGATTGGGAGGTCAATGTCGTTCAATTATTCACAGGCTGGTGTTAGTGCTAAGAGGAGTGATGGGGGTGTTATTGGTAAGAATGGACGGCTGGGACGAATGATGAACAGTAGACAAATGGATGGTGCTGATAGTACTGATAGAACAGGGATATTAAAGTTTGGGAATGCTGCTAAGAGTGACGTTAGTCGAAAGCACGTCAGAATTGACGATGACGGTGATAATGGCGGTGTGAAGAAAGCTAAAGGTGATTTAGAGGAGAACGTGTTCTTATCACCTTCTAAACAACGAACTACAAATGAAGAACTACGAGATGCTCTCAAAGAGAACACGAAACTAATGGTTAGAATTACTGAAAACCAAGAACACATACTAAACTGTTTGAAAAAACTAGGAACTATTTAGCAACAGTTTTTTTTTCTCCTGTTTCCTCTGTATATTTTTAAGTACGATTTTAGCAGGTATAACAGCATCTTCAATCGAATCATGCTCACCAGCCTGAATATTAACACTTAAATAATCCCAAGCCAACTTCTTCAACGGATCCTTTCTTTTAAAGTTAACTTGATTATCGCTGTACAGTACCGCTGTGTCAACTATATTGTCATAACAAACTCTCAAAACGTTTAAATCGTTCTCTAAACCATGCCCGATAATAACCGTACTTGAGTCTGTCCATTCGGCAAGTTTCGAATAAACGTCGTTAATCGACATCGCATCTTTGGGGATTTCATAAACCCCTGAAACGTGGGTGTTTAAATCGATAATCTCACCTTCTGGTTTAATTACTTCATCAAGCAACGTTTTTAAAGATGGGAAGGAACAGACACTTAACTTCATTAGTTCGAATCCTTTTGTGGTATAGCACATTTCACAATCCAATGCAATTGCAGCATGTTTTTCTCCTATGATTCTATTATTAGCTTGTAATGGATCGTAGCTATCCTGAATATCATCTATAAGATCGGCTATCTTTCTAAACGGTGTATGATGCTGCAATTCGTTGATTGTCTTTAATTTATAGACGTGATGGTTTAAAATTTGGCAACCTTCAGTTTCGCCAGGAATTGAATCGCAGCAAGAATAGTATCTGTTTGAATATTCTCTGTTGTATTTCGTTAGGTTTGAATTCAACGATGTTTTAATCTTACCTGGATGAAACTTACAAACTGTCTTATTGACCCCTGTTTTGTTCTCTGTACGGTACTCTTTTGAGATTGAGAATGGATTTTGGCAATGTGCACAGTCAACAACATCAGGGTATGGTTTTGGATCAGGAACTGCAACGGCAAAACCGTGTCGTACCAACGTGTCTTTAGCGATGCACATTTTCCTCAATTCGTTCAATATCGAGTTATCATCATCAGTAGTCACTGTATTCGTATCGTCAACTTTTACTCTCTTGTTACTACTTCTACCTCCACTTGTAGTACTAGAGTTTCCTAGGGATGACGGATCAGTCTTGGTAGGTTCTATTGACCCATACTTGTTTAAATTGAACATCATTCTCTTAACCTTTGACAAATAGTCCATTTTGGATTTCGTGGCGGCTGCCACCTGATACTCCAGTTTAACCGCCTTACCGACATGGTTCTTGTATCTCAATTTGAGGTATTGATCGTTTAGTAACTTTAAATAATGCTGTCTTTCATCCTGTCGGAGTGGGGCGAATGGTAGTACTGGTCTTGGGACAAGAATTGAGGCTGGTGTTTCTTCTCTCTTTCTTTTCAGTGTGTTATCGGAAGATGCTGTCATTGTCAGTCCCACCATAACCACTGTCCTCTCCTCTTCTCTCCTCTTCTCTTCCTCGTTGTGGTGTCAACTCACCTCAAATTCACCGCCTTTTTAATTTCAAAGTGGCGACTCGAAAAAAAACAAAGGAAAAAATTTGGACGCTCAAAGTGTTTTTTTAGTGTTTGTTTGTTTGATTTGCCAGGTTCAAGTTGGGTTGGAGTGGTTTGGCTCTGCTTGATTCGGTTCAATTGTTACAGTACATACATCGGTAATTATTGTCCTCTTGTCTTTGATCCCTCTCATATCCTTAGGTCCTAGTCAAACTTATACTTTGGATTATTCATATTCATATCCTTCTATAATACTTCAATCACAATGCAAGTCATCTTCAAAGATTTCAAAAAGGAGAAAATCCCATTAGACGTTGAACTGTCAGACACTGTTCTATCAGCAAAGGAGAGATTGGCTTCTGTTAAGGATTGTGAACCCTCTCAGCTGAAGTTTGTTTACTCCGGTAAAGTCTTACAGGATGAGAAGTGCTTTGAGTCTTTCAATATCAAAGATAATGACCAAATTATCTTTATGATTTCAAAACCAAAGAAAGCTCCAGCTCCAGCTGCTGTTACTCCAGCTGCTCCAGTTGAACCAGCTATTACAGAACCAACTGCAACTGCAACAACTACCACTGAATCTGCAGAACCAGCTACAACTACCGCGCCCCAACCAGCACAATTTGACGCCTCTACATTTGCCGCTGGAAGTGTTAGAGAAACAGCGATTCAAAACATTATGGGAATGGGGTTCGAAAGAGAACAAGTCGAAAGAGCATTGACTGCAGCTTACAACAACCCGGACAGAGCAGTTGAATACCTTCTTACCGGTTTACCAGAAAGAGCACAACACCCAGCACAGCCAGCACAAGAAGAACAACAAAACACGACAACCACAGCCAATGACGATCAACAACTCCCTGATGCTGAATCATCTGAATTACAACAACAACAATCAAACCCAGATAACCTATTTGATGCTGCCGCTGCTGCTGGTGAATCACACGCTGCAGGTGCTAATCCTGCTGGTGGTGTAGAAGGTGGTGATATGGCATCATTACGTGAAATTCTACAACGACAACCTGAAGTTGCCGAAGTTGTTTTACAGCAATTAGCGGCATCCAATCCACAATTAGCTGAAATAGTGCAATCAAACCCTGAAGCTTTCATGAGATACATTACTGACGGTGATAACAATGCCTTGGCTGCTGCTTTAGGTGTTCAACCTGAATTCATGCAAGGTGAAGAAGACGATGAAGAAGGTGCTGGCGCAGGAACTCGTATCACCATTACACAGGAGGAAAACGAGGCTATTAACAGATTGTGTGAATTGGGATTCGAAAGAGATTTAGTTATTCAAGTTTATTTTGCTTGTGATAAGAACGAAGAAATGACTGCTAATTTGTTGTTCAGTGACCACGCTGAATAATCTTGGTTGTTTCGTTTGTGTCTTTTCCGTCTCAACTATATATAAATGTATAAGAGTAGGAGTGTCTAGTACTTTTTTTCTATTTTTGTTTTGTTCTTCCTATACTATCCTTTTTTTGTTTTTTGTTCTCCTTTTTTTTTACCAAGTTACTTTACTTTCGTTGTGTTTTTTTCTTAAATTCTAATTATCCTCATAGTTATTATTTCTACGTACTTTGCAAATCTAGAACAGTTCACTGAAATCATGAATGACTGTATATTGCGTTTCATCTTCTTGACTTAATGGATAATTACCAGGCTTGGCAACAAGTATACCATTCATACCTGATTCTAAACAGGCTTTAATCTCCAACGGATTATCACTCAAAAACAAAACATCACTCTTTTTTAACCCATTGCGATCACGAACAACAACCTCCAAAATCTTTTCATATGATGAAGTAACTAACTTTGATCCAATATTAACTGTATCGAAATAATCATTAAATAACCCAGTCAAATCTTCATTCTTCTTATTCACTGATTCAACGTTTGCAAAAAGAAGCTTTTGCGCCTTAACGGATCCGCTGGAATACACGTACATCGGCACATCACTAGTATACCATTCATGGATAGCTTTCAAAGCATCACTGAACAATGGCGCAGATATCGAACCGGTAGTGTAACCTTCTTCCCAAATGAACCCCTGCAATTGCTTCAATATCGGATCTTTGATATCTTTCGAAACAAGGTTGTTGAGATGTGAGAGGAGTTGCGATTGGGAAGTTCGTGATTCTGGTGGGAACTGGATTAGAATTTTCAGAATTGGGTCATTTGTTGTGGTGTTTGCTTGTGGTAAAGGGAAGGTGTACTTTTGGAGGATCGATGGAAGTTGGTTTAGGAAGTACGGGAATAGCTGATCTTTGACAAAAGAGATGGGACAGACTGTACCTTCGATATCAAGCACAATTGCTTTATATGGTGGAGGGGACATTGCTGGTGTGTCTCTAGTTGGATATATGTATAGTAGTGATCCACAGGCCGTGGTCAACACCAGGTAACGGTTATCAACCAATTGCACAAGGAAATTGACACTTTTCCAAATTTCGAGATTTCCAACTTTTTTTTTTGTGCTTGGATTTGTATTTCCACTTTTACCCTTACCTTTATCAGATGTATCTGATCCGTCTACTTATACACTTCCTCTAAGAACTACTACTGCAAACCACTATTAAACACATACAGTCATCATAATGGATCCGATACAATCAGCTGCCTCCGTTGTTGCTGAAGCGTCTGCTGCTGTAGCCGCTGCAGAAGCAGTTGCTGCTCAAGTCATACACAAGTACCAACAACAACAACAGCAACAACAACAGTCTGCATGGGATCAATCACCATCTCAAAATGACACTATCAGAAGATCAGCTAAACACGAGGAGGCTGCTTTTGTTCTTGATCCGGCTCTTCAATTAGAACTGGACAAATATAACACCTCTACTCAAGTACCTTCACCACATCAACAACAACAATCTCGTAAGTACCTAAAGGCAAAAGTCAACAAAGCATTAACGATTCCACCTCCACCAAAACCCCAAAGACCACAGCAGCCAACAATATTAGACGCAAACACTCCAATGAACTCATGCACAAGATGCAAAAAGTTCTTCACTGTTGAGCCTGATAAGCAATACAAACTCTGCGAACATTGTAGAGATTTACAACGCCAAAGATCTCGTCGTTGGCAGCAAAGAACAAAAGAAAAAGATGGAGTTTGTCGTCGGTGTGGTACTGTTTTACCAACTGATGAAGGTCAATTTGTCTTATGCGAACATTGTCGTATGTCGTTAAGATCAAGAAAGGCAAATAGAGCAGCACAGGGGAAATGTGTACATTGTTCTGGTCCCAACGATTCGGAAGATGGTAAATATAAAGTTTGTTCAAGATGTAGAACAAATGATAAAATAAGGAGAAGTAACTTGGAAAGAAACGGTGCTTGTAATAGGTGTGCCAATGTTCTTGTTGAAATGGATAGAGGTCATAAAGTTTGTACCAAATGTCGTGCTAAAAAGAGAAGAACCGTTAATGATTCTGATGAGTCACCATCAATTAAAAAGAGACAACAAGTTAAATACAAAACAAATATTATTAAGAATGACACTATGAAACAAGAACACAATCTTCATGATGGGCAACAGGACCAACAACCATCACTTGATGCTACTGCTGCGGCTGTTGCTGCCGTCGTGCTTAAAGAACAACAACAGCAAGAGCAAGAAGAACATCAACAACAAGTTGACTCTGTTACTGCACAGGCACATGAATTACTCATTCCTGACGATTTCAATATTACAAAAGACGACGATGAAGACGACTCGCTGCATCATTTATCACATCATCACCATCAAATTCCACAATTACATCATTCTCAGTTGAATCAACAACTAAACCAACAATTACACCAACAGTTACACCAATTAGCAGCATCAGCGCATTCTTCAGGTAGTCATAGTACAGACCAAGGATCGGATTCGGAAGATGGTAACGAAGAAGACACCAATCAACAACAAATGATCCACCACCACCATCACCACCACCATCATGGCGTTGATGTTGACGATGAGGTTGTTGGTGGTTCATTAACCATTCCAGACCCAGATAAAATGTGTATCAAATGTGGCCAGAATATCCATATTGATGAATTGTCCATTAATCCAGCAACGAACATTTGTTCTAAGTGTTTGGGTACATCTGATGTTGAAGATGAGGTTAACGAGGGTGGAGTTGATGAGGGAGACGACGATACAGATGCTAATTTGTTTATGAATCCAGAAGCTGTCGATGAAATGGGGAAATTGTAAGTTTACAAAGTTGTGTACTTGTATGTATTTTGATTCTGTGAAATATAGACGTTTAAAGATAACACCAACCCCAAGCGCTGCTTTTTTGTAAGAAATTTTTGGGGAGCCGAAGAAAATCGATTAGGCGACAGCAGGTTTATACAAAGAGTTGATTAGTGAATCGTTGGTGTTTGCTACTTGTTTATACTGCAAAGAGATGTGGTTACGTAGTATGAGAACCTATAATGCATGAGTAATATATTGTAGGTGGTCATCGTTTTAGAGAAAAGTGCATGGTCATGAGAAAGTTCACCTTTCCATTTGAAAGACAGCCTATTTTGCAACACTCAGACGACCGATCCCTGTTTGCTTCACTATTTTCTTTCTTGTAGTAGTTATTCTCTGTTTATCTGTACACAACCTATTAGTATCACTATTCCTTATTACTTTAATAAACAGAACCAAGCTACTAGACAATATTCAGTACATCTAGCAAATCTCCATACATCTCATATCTCTCATACACATAATTTGCGACTTTTTGCAGCTAAGCGACAGAAAAAAGTGCTGCATTTCTGATCCTACAAAGCCTGCTCTTACTTATACAAACTTACAGCATAAGATATTCTCCTTTCGGATACTCTTATATGCTTGACATAAATCCATCCACCCACCACAACAGCACCAACAACAAGATTACTAGGTCTGACGATTTGAACCAACTGAGTGGGAAGCTTATCAGGCTGCACGAAAATGAAATACCCGATTTCAATTCCATCCCCAATTCCGCCCTCATGACAAAACGTCTGACCAAGAACGCCACCGGCATCTATCATGATAACCAATCAAAAACACAGAGGAAATATGTATTATCGGATCAGGAAAGTTGGGCACACTGTCCATATCAACGGTTTTTTGCAACTTGTCAAAATGAAAGGCTGCCAAAGTACTGGAAAGTTTCTTTGGATAACAAGAATAATAGATTCAAACACGAACTTATTGATTTTACAAGCATGGAGAATGTTACCAAGACTCACTTTGAAGAAGAAAAAGGCAACGGCAAAGATCTTGGTGTTGCTGTTACAGATGGAGAAGTTGAAGACTCTCCAGGGTCTATAGGGACAGCTACTTCGATTAGTGATGACGAGCAGAAATCAATCGGAACAACAGCAACGACGGTACCTGACGAAGAAGAGAATGAATCACCGATATTCGTACCAAAAGCCATAAGCGTCAAACATCACTTCCATACTGGTGTCTATAACGATGATGACGAAAATGGGAAGTTACAAGAGTTAATGGATGTGCATCATAGGTTATTTGGTGGGCAATCCGGTACGAATCGTTCTATCCCTGGTGTTGTTAAACTACCAGGCAGTACTACTCGTAATGACACTATTGACAACAAACGGAAAAAGGGTCCTATATTGTCTGTCAATACAAGCTACTGATGGTCAAAAAAAAGGAGTGTTCGATAAAAGGGTTCAAAATCATCAAGGGACGATTAGATTAAAATTGGTTGTTTTATTTATATTCTGATAAGCACTCCCTATATGTCTCTATACTATAGTTTATCTTATCTTATCTTATTTCCATTGTAACCTTGGTTTACTTTTAATTCCATTTAAAACGTTAACCATCTTGTCAAACCTAAGTTTGTCAGCTACACTTTTTTTTCTCCTTCTTAGGTTGATCAATTGTAACAATAACCACTTGTTAGCCTCTTCTCAGACGACAACATATCCAATAGCACATTTACTAATCGCCGTTTGTGCCATTCATCACACATAATCATCATCAAATACATCTCCAAAACCATTAATTGTAGTGTAACGTAAATCACCACTCACCACATATACATAGACTAACTAAGCATTATGTACAAAACCATTGCCGCCGTCACATACCACCATGTCCAATCATCTTCCTCATGTCACTAATTTTCTTATCTTGATTCTTCTTCAAATCATTTTCGCTGGGCGGTAACCCTTCATTAACCAAATCCGCCAATCTGGCCTCTTCGAAACTGGATATTTTCTTCTCCAACGCTCCTGAACCGTTAAGTAATACTCCTTTAGGTAAGTTTGAACCTCCGGATAGTAAACGTAACTGCTCAACTTTTTCAGCCTCTTGACGTAAGATGCTGAACATCCTGGAGACTCTACCAATTGCGAGGATTTTGTTTCTGAGTGATGTCTTATCGAGTGTAGGTGCGTCTTTGTTCGCAGTGCCGTTTGTATCAACGTTTAATGTGGATACACCTGCTGTTGTTGTTGTTGTCGTCGTAGCCGCTGCTGCTGCTGCTACTGCGGTCATTAATTTCTTGTCTTTACCAAAGTCCATCAGACTATTAACTAACTCTCTAGCAAGTGGAGTATCTTGCTCAAGCTCTTCATCAGTACAGATGTTTAAAACACTGAACAAAATATCCGCTGTTCTTTCCGCAACAAATGGAATACTCCATGTGAAAACATCAAGCATATTAGGCAAATAGTACGGTTCTGTTTGTGCTGAAAATTGTCTAATATTCATGACTGCCTTCTCGTACCTCAGCACAGCGGCCTTGTTACCATATGTGCCACAGTAGTTAGGCGCTGAGAATAAAGTGATAACCGATGGGAACTGCTGTGGTTCGGTTTTTTTATACATTCTGTAACCGGCATCTTGTGCTTGATGGGCTCTAATGATACAAAGCAAGTTGTGCTGTTGTAAGAACCTACACACTGCCTTGTATGAAAACATATACGAACAGCCACGTTCGAAATTTTCACGAAAGTAGGATTGTTCAGAATCGTTTATGAATCTTTCAGTGTCGTATTCAGGCGATGGATCAGCCCACATTAAATCACAGTATAATCCAGAAGATGGGAAATCAACAACAAATCTGTCGATACGCTCTAAATCTTGTAAAGTGTGTAAATGTTTGGATATACCACCGTGGATACAGAAAAATTGCTTGTTCATAATAGCCGCAATTGGTAAAGCTTTGAAAGACTCTAAAGATTCTTTATAAATGTCGATTGAATATTTTATCAAGCATTCTGATTTGAAAGTGAAATGGGAGGTCATTTGTTTTGTTTCATGATTACCTCGAAGCATGAAAAAGTTGTTTGGATGGTTGATTTTCATAGTGTATAGTAGTATCAAACATTCAATTGAATTCGAACCACGATCAACATAATCGCCAAGGAATAGAAATGAACTTTGATCTGGGTCTCCACAGATTTCAAATAATTTACACAAATCATAAAATTGTCCATGAACGTCACCACAAACTGTGACTGGTGCTGGAACAGTTAATAAATTTGGTTCTAATGAGAAAATGTTTGTTGCCATTGTAAGAATTTTTATAACTTGATCTGAAGATAATTTACCTTCTCTTTTGAAATGTTCTCTTAGAAATTTATAGTTTGGTAACCCACCAGGATTACTGAAAACTGCTGCATCTGTTGGTCTTTCGGAAGTTGGAGGAATAACATCTTCGATTATCCTCGAAGTTGTCTTGAATTCGTTACCGTTATCATCAATGTAAATTGTTGGATCTGGTGGGGCATCGTTGTCTGTGTCTCTGTTTTTTATCTGTTTTAGAGCATTTTCAATCTTCAGTGAATTTTCATGTGCCAGTAGCTTATGCTGGGCAGACATTTTTTTGTATAGTGTTTTGTAAGTTCTAGGATTTGGATAATCAAAGCTGGTAGATGGAAACTGAACGTCAATGTGTATGTAGGTGTATATCTATTGCCAATAGTTTTTAAACGGTGTGGTTGTTGACAGAGGGTGTGTCTTTTTGTGGGTACGGGAATGGTTATGTGTTTATGTACAAGTGAAAGTGTATTATTGGGTATCTATATATGGGGTGGATGTAGATCGTGTGATGATGATGAAACACAGGAAGTGGATCAATAAGTAAAGGTAAAGGTACTTGTCAATCGGAGAGTAGAAAAAGATATAGACACAGAGTGGAAAAAGAAAAGAAATTGTTTTGCTGTTTGAAGTTTGTGTGACGGATGACTTCGATGGGTTTTGTTTTCTACGAGATAGTAAGGAGGAGTAGATGAGAGAAGAATGGGGCTAAGCCATGAAAAGAGAATGAGTGGACACGATGTAATGTACTTACTTATCCATATAGTTTGATGTTTGATAAGTCTTTAAATATAACAAAATGTGTATATAAGCAATCTATTAATAGCAAACAAAAAGCCCCCAGATCTGTGCCAAGATGATGGCCAACGACGATCGTTTCCATCTCGGTTTTAATTCCTGGTTTATACTGAAACAATGGTTATTGTCAATCACTTGCTCGTCTCTACAGGTTTGTCTTTGAAACTATATAGTCAAAGGTACAAGTGAAGAGATACAATAATAACAATTCAAATCATTTTGAATGATTGTGTTCAACCTTAAAGAAATATAGCCGTTTACTCTATTGCAAGACGGGAAATCAATAGTTTACTGGATCTGGCCAAACCAGGTTCTAGTGACATCAAAATGTCTTTAATGACAAATATTAATTTGGAAAGGTGGGCCAGTTACAATGTTACATTGTAATTCAGTCAAGATGAAACAACAAACCGCAAACAAACCGAGTGAACAGGGATGTTCCACCAAACGAGGAGACAGCTCCTTGAAATCTAATCGACTCAATTTCTTCCCAAATTCAAGTCGATCGACCTATGAATGTGGTCCCATTTCTACAGGGATGTCAATTTTTTTTATTCTCTTTTATTTCATCCTATATGTATCCAACTTATAGATATATTCAGACATAATCTGTCTAATTATCACTCCTGCAAACCATGTATACAAACAATTACTCAAAAGGACCACGTTACTGAAAATGGAAATCATCTTAGACGACACCGGCTACATCTCCGCACAACCCCCAAACAAGACCCTACGTTTACAAAACCCTGAATCCCAAGCCAACTTTGAACTTGGTGTTTCAATGCTAATCCACCAATGGGATACTTTGTCAACAGCAGTCGACAACAACTGGGGAGGCCCGCAATCTGCTGAAAAAAGAGACTGGATTACAGGAATAGTGATTGATATATTCAACGAATCTGATGAGCTCGACATCATCTCGATCCATGAACTGTTGTTTAATGCGATGGAGGATGAGTTCGATGTGTTAGTCCAGGATGATTCAACCGTTGTTGTTTCCACTAGGATTATGAAAATGTACGGTGATTGTGTGAATGGTGAGTATACGGAAGTTAAAGGGTTGTATCAGAAGTGGTTGACTAAGGAAGAGTACAAAGTGAGGAATGGGGTGAAAAAGAGTGTTGTTACAGTTGAAGAAGATCCTAATAATCCTGATGATGATAGTGATAGTGAAAGTGACGAGGATATGGACGGTGATGTGGATATGAGCGAAGATAAGGTTCAGCAGGTTAGCAGAAGTAAACCGGAGCCTGTTGTTGATGATGATGGGTTTACGATGGTTACTAAGAAAGGTAGACGATGAATAGGTATTTTATAGGAAGGTTTTTGTAAAGATAAAAATATAGTTACTTTGGTGTTTTTTTTTTGTTTGTGACATTCTTTTTTGTCTTCGAGTTAAAAAAGGTGTAAAAATAAGACGGTTTGAATGATGAAGATATAGAAGAAAATTAAACATTAAATCAAAGATTTCTATACGATACATAAATATTCATCACATCAAGAGTCTGTGATCGATTAGTTGAGAAGCAAGTCGGAAAACAACAAAAGCGGAAATGTAAAGATAGGGAGAAGATTGAACAATAACGGAAGCAAAAATAAACGATATATACTAATAATTTTTTCGCTTTATTCACGGTTGAGGACCTAGAGTCGGAGTTGTTTGTAATTGAGGCGTACTTCTACCACTAGGTGTTGATAATGACCTGTTTGGCGCACTATTCAAATTCAATGAGTTTCTAGGGGTTAGACGTAGTTGAACATTAGTGAAATCAAACTGTGGTTGGTTGCTGTTATCGAGTTGATCGAATTCATGGGCAGGCGACGGTGATGATGGGATCGGTGAATATGATAACGATGGTGACCCTTGTCTTGTTGAGGCCGTTGATGACGCTGCTGATGAGAACGGGTTTTGATTTTGGAAAAGGGGCAGGGATGGATGATGTTGTTGCTGTTGTTGCAAGGTTGGACTTGACGGGTTTGACATCGATAAGCGAGCTCCAGTTGGAACATCTTGTTGTGCTTGTAGCGCTGTGTTTATTTGTGGTGTTGATGGGGAAGTCAACAGGCTCTGTAATGAAGCGCTTGATTTTCTCTTGCTGAATGAAATTGAACCTAACCTTTTAATGAACGAGTCGTTGAGGGAGTCGGTACCGCCCTTTGGATATAAGAACGACGGCTGATCCCTTGCCTTTTCCTTCAAGGTGAATAGTCTAACGTTCGTACCTGACCACATGCCAGATGCTGATAAACATTTTGAAACTTTATCAATTAGTTCGGGCTCGGGTATGATATGTTCGCTTGAATTCGTGTCTGTTGGTAACGTTGGGCTCGTTTTCCATAACCCCCAACTTTTGAACGCATTTATTGAAGTTGTCGACATTTCAGTGAATAGATTCTTGGTTTTCGTTATATCGTTATTATGATAAATACTAGCCCAAACAACGCATTCATACCAACCTAATGATAGGTTAGACCAAGTGAATTTCAATTGCTCAAATTTAGTTTTGTTTGGATTGTACTCACTTGGTATTCTCAAACTCTTTGCAAAGATAGCAATATCAAGCATTGATATCTCCATGATTGTGGCAGAGGCATTGATCGTTGGATTGATGTCAATATTCGCCTTAACGAACTGAATAAATTCACAAATTATTTTCGTCGCTTGAGATCCCGTCCATGTAACTTCCAACGGTGCATACATTGGTTGTTTACTCTTTGCCTTTGTGGACATACCAACCGGCAACCTTGGCCTTATCAAAGTCTCTTCAACAACCTGGCCTTCGGTGATTGGATCTAATGCGACCGGTTCAATTCCATCATCCACTGAATATGCACTTTTGATGGTTGGTGATGAATTGGTTGACAACACTGAAGTTTGTGATAGGTGCCTTGCTGGAGGTGGTGGCTGCATTGGTGAGAACGGTGCATCTTGGTCCAAATCTGTTGTAGTAATTGTGTTGCTGTTGTTATTATTGATGGTATTTGGATTATTGTTACTGTTATTGTTATCCTCATCATCCATAGTTTGTGATAAAGTTTTAATCTGTTTCATGACACCTTCATAAGTATCAATGTTTCTAGTGAGTACAAACAATGTTGTACTTGCATTTTCAGGTGATCCACAGATATTGAGACAAACTGCTCTCATTAATAGTGCTAAAAGATCAAGGTTGATATTATTATCTTTCAACATATGTATCGTGGAATATCTGTAAATAACTTGGGTAAGTTGAGAAATTGCACCGTACGATAGGTTCAAATTATTTTGATTTAAATCTTTACTTGCCATTCTTCTGTTAAACATTGGAGGGTTTGATTCGTCATTTTCGGGCGCTGGTATCAACGGAACTAAATTATAAATCCATTCAATCAAAGTTGGTATCAAAATTTTTGGACATTCAAACATTATACATTTGCAAGCTTGTATCACCAAGAAGTCACGGTATGTGCTTATAGCAGTTGTAATTCTAAACGATGAAGGTAGAGTATCATAAAAGGATTTATCAAAAGGTTTCATTAAATTGGATGCTATTGTTGGATCACAAGACAGGAATAAAAATAAATAAGAACAAAGTCTTACTAAATTTCTATATTTTTCAACATTTTTGAAATTGCTAACGTAATAAGCCAAAACAACCATGATGTTGACACCAAGTTTGTTCGTTACATACATTCTGAACCTCTTGTTACATTGAAACATTTCCCAAAATAAAACGATTAATTCAGTGCTCCATATTGAAGGATCTGCATTATTGAAACTCTTCCCCTTCATTAAATTCGTTAGCCCACCTGATGAAGTTGCATTTAACAGGGTTACTTTCGCAGCTTCCATCGGCTTAAAAATCGGTTTCAAGATTCCTGATTCAAGTAACAATAGTTCATGATCCTTGTGTAATTTCCCACAGTAGTATCTAACCAAATTTGTGGGTATTTCATTTAATATATTTTGTTTTTTCAAAAATTCCAAATCTAATTTCGGTAATGGATAAACAATCATTGTAGTCAACAATTGAATTGCATTTGTAACCATTAGTATTCTTGTTTCTTTGAACGCATTATTATTGAAACCATCCAATCCATTGTCTTCCTCTGATGTAGATCTAGAAGTGATATTGATTAATGAGGATATCAGCGAGAGCATTTGTAATTTGGGTGTGCTAGAAACAAGAACGGTTAAATATCTAGAACCACATGGAACAACGGATCCAACTTGTCTATATAGGCATTGAGAACATAATGTCATGATGAATCTGAGGACTTCTAATTTATGACAATCATAGTAAGTCTCCGGTTGTTGTGGTTTACCTGATAATCCAACTCCAGGTTCCCATATTGAAAATTCAACAGTATTTGATAATTGCTGTTTGCTTGCGCTAGGCGTTGATGGAGGGAATGAAACAGTGAATCCAGCGGTGAATAACAAATTAACTGCAATGAGTATTAATCTTGCTCCAAGAGGTAAATGTATACCTGTAGATTGGGAATTTTGTTCATTTTCAAAATTAACTGTCATTGAAGCATTATCCATAATTTTATCAGTTGAAGAAACGTACCCAACGTTAACTTTTGTGCTATCCGTTGAGGACAATTCATTCGATGAAGAAGGTGGAGAATCAACACCAATCTTAACAGATGTACTATCATCCGAATTAGCAGTTTGTGGATCGAGACTGTTTGATAAAGACCAAAAAACTGTTCTTTCTACGCTCTGTAATTCTTGCTTTTCGTAAAAAAAGGGAAGTAGCTTTGACAATAGTCTTAAGCAGTTCAATAGTTCGTTTGTTGGATATTTATCCAATGAAATTTTCATCGTTGTTAATTCAATCAACCGATTCGAAATCGATCTTAATAACATACAGAAATTTTTAATATTTGAGTCTCTAATGTATCTAATGTCAGAACAACTGAAAACATTGAAAATTTCATTGACTGACTCAGGTTGTTTCCAGAAAACATTCCAGTAATCAGTCGTGAATGGTTCTGTGTTGTATTGATCAGCTAAACGAAAGACATGGTTTTTAAATTTCAATTTGGAATCTGATGCACCCATTCTTCTCTTAAGGGTTTTTTGTTATATGTTCTATTGAAGCCTTTTTCTGCGAATCCTTTTAGAAAGGTCGATTGAATAGTTGATTGATTAAAAGAGAGTTGAAGGAATAGAGGCTGAATAATTGAAAGATGGGTATATAGTGTGTATGAGAAGGATAATAGTTTGTTGTTGATTAAAGAAGTTATATTCAAGATTGAAAGAAGTGAGTGAACAGTTGAAGGTTGAAAACCTGATCTTTTGTCGGTTGGAATATTGGTACTATAGTTTAATATATTATTTTAGTATATTCTCGGTTAACTCTTCACGCAAATGTTAAAGAATAGCGAGTGCCAGAGGTTCACTTACAAACAGATCGGATTTTACAGACTGGTTGAAATCGCGGTGGCGGCAGGTTTCCAGAGAATGAAAAGAGTAAGGATGACAAAGAAGAAAACAAGGGGATTATTTAGTTAACTGATTTACTATAAAGAGTACGTATATGAATGTGTGTAGATTTGCACTATCAGACTATGTTTTGTTAAATTCATGAGACAGATAGACACAGAAACAAAGGAGCAAGCAAAGGGCGATTCTGTAACTTTTTCCTTTTTGGCAGAACAAGAATTTATCTGATTTAACGCCGTTTCTTATTCTATCTAATCTTTCTCCAGAATTCTTATACAAGTTTGTTCACAATATCTTGAAGGCTGTAAGAGAAACAAGAAAAGAGTGAAAACTGATCAACAATATCAGCAAGCCATACAACTGGCATTTTGTTAAACAAAAGGCATAAATCGTAACACAATTTTTTTTAGATTTAACTGGTGAATTTACACAAATCCAGTGAACAAATAACGTGAGTAAATAAATAAATGTAAGCGTATACTATTGATTTTCAACATGTATAGAGATCTTAGTAAACGTAGTAATCAAAATGGACAGATGAAAAAAGGCAAGTAAAGAAACAGAACAGAGAAAGCGGAAATAGACGACAGTGACAGGAAGTAAGATGTACTCTAGTAAAGTCTGAAGCATGAGGACAATGAAAACCAAAAAAAAAAAAGATAAACGCCAGAAACTGAAAAAATACAAAAAAAACAATGTTATCATAAACAATAAAGAAAATCATGAAAATATTACTCCATAGTCTTTTTAGACTAGTAACAACATGCCCCCTCTTTATGCAAGAACACAAAATTAAAATTCCTCTTTGAAACTTAGTGGACCATATCTTTCGACATATTGATCTAAATCAGTATTATTGTTAGATGGCATCTTTTGCTGTTGTTGTGGTTGTTGATAGCAATATTGGAAGTTACCGTTAGAGTAATTGGAAGAAGATTCAACTTTAATATCATCGTCATCGTCTCTTCTACGCTTCAATTGTGTGGTTGAGGATTCGCCAAACGAACCATTCGTGGCCAACGTTTGCAATGGTCTCGAATGTGAGTTAATGTCATCTTCCCAGCCAGCTAGAGAAGAAGCAGTCGATCCATTGTATAATAGAGGAGGTGGGGTGTTTTGTAGGTGAGATGGTAGTGGAGTTCTCTGGATGTTTGAAAGATGTTGTTGTTGATAATCCGTTAAGTATGAATTTTGATGCTGTTGTTGTTGTTGGAGGTCATTATTGTTGATATCAGAAGTAGGTAGCATGTAACCGTCAGCAATTGATTTTCTGATTCTCATTCCAATAGTTTGGAGTTTTTCTGTGTTTGGGTCCAAATTGACCGGAGAGTTTGTGTATGAGTTATAGTTTGTTCTTTTGACAGATTGCATTATGTGACTTTAGGGAAGAATGTAATCCTTGATATAGAAGGTTATATATGTAGAAGAATATTAGAAGGTGTACTGAAACAAGAGGAGTAATTGATTCAAGTAGAGATAAATAAATTGTTTTAGTTGGGGCTGACTGTTTTTAACTTTGAAAGGAGAGCAAGAATAACTTCCAGCACACCTTTGCACTTTTTCAAAACATATTGCAGCAAATTAAACTCCAATTGGGAAATAAAAAAACATCGAGCAGTCGATCGCCGCTGGTTTGGGTTTTTGTTGATCAAATCGACGCGAAAATGTTGGCGTCGCAAATTAAACAAAAGAGAAAATTACCCAATTCGGCAAATTGTCGTAAATCAACGACGCGAGGGGGTTTTTCGACGTTTTGTTGAACATCCTCTAGCAATTTTCGACTCTTAAGTATACCTATTATACCATAGAGTATAAGTATGAATAAGGAATGGAATATACATCTATCTAGATCTCCTTACCATTAGTCGCTAAATCAATTAATACTTCTTGCAATATATACTAAAGCCAGCCCTTTAAGTAAATATATAACTGTAACTGTGACTGTAAAGTGTTCAAGTATTTGGTAGCCCCCTGAAAAAAAAACACTATAGGGTAAACAAAACAATTACAATAATAAATTTATATGTACAGCATCCTACTTAGTATGTCCTAGTCCATCTGTATCATTCTAAACCTATAGATCAGATTCAATTATCAACCGACTGACAGCAGTAGTTGATTTGAATTGATTAAAGCAATGGTTCGATGTTCTTTCAAATCTGAATTAAATTAAAAGCCGTCCACTCAAAGGATTTTCCAAAAATGGTTGATCTCCCTCCTCCACTAAACTGTTAGGTTAGTTGGCCACATACTCATAGTTACTAATCCCATTTATGTTCTTTTCGAAATCTATTCATCATAATTATAGTATACTGTAATATATTGCAGTTATAGTCATCATTAGATTACAATCCGGTCGATAGATTGAAGTCCAGCTGAAAAAAAATGTCTAATTGGTCTCCATTACCGAAACTTATATACGGTAAGGTTATAAAACCATTCCTACCATTGGATAAAATCAAAGATAAAAACAACAAATTACTGCAAAAAAATTTCAGAAACATATATCCTGGTGATACAGTTTACTTATTTGAGTCTGATACTTCATCTAATAAATGGGCAAGAGGCTACATTATTTCTATGCCAATACCTTCTGACTTTTCATCTGCTAGTGTCAACTTGGAAAAATTACCAGAGTCAAGGATGTCAGTCTCTATTATTCCATTAGAATGTATCAGTATCTTGAAAGAAATTGATATTCCAACTTCGGACAATGAAATATCTAACCCAAATGCGATCTTGGATGATACTTTGGTTTTAGATCAGTTGGATGATAATTACAGTATTATTACCTCAGAAACTAAGAAAATTAACAAGCCTTCTCTACCAATAAATGATCAATTAGAAGCAAGTGATATCCTACAGGAGATTGTTTCCGCCTTAAAATCGTTATCAATACATATTTACGCACTGTATGCCTTGAATAACTTCAACTTGTTTAAAAAATTGGTTGATATTTTTGAAGAATTGGATGATATTAGATTGAATATGACCCATGATTTGTTGACAAAGCATGAATTGAGTTTATCTAAAAAGCAAGCTGTTTTATTATTGAATAAAATTGCCAAATTCTTAGCTTCAAGATCTTATGCAAACAATAATAGATTAACAAACAAAAAAGATATTGGTGGTTACGAAGCCATTTTTTCAAGAGATGAATCAACTGGTGAATTATACAAGTCTGGTATTGAAGAACCAGCCTCAAAATTAATCAACTTAGCAAAAGTTGCACAAAATCAAGTTTTCTCTGCGTTGTCCCCTAATTATCCATTGATTAATTCAGATATTACTTTTATTCCAGAAAAAAGTGATAAGTTCGTTAAAGTTCCTCCTTCCCATGTTTTAATCGATTTCAAATCTGTTAGCGGTTCATCAATCATTTCACCAAAAGGTTATGATGGGATGACTGCTTACATATATTTGAGGAATCCTAAGAAAAGATTAACGGAGGCGTTTGCCATTTCAATTAGGCCTGATCAAGACTTATTCATGGATAATTTATCGGCTGCTTTATTTAAGAATATTCCTGCAAGTGAAGTTGATTCTGGTAGAATTTACTTAGTTGCTTTATTAACAGAAACAATAAAATTGAAGAATCCAGGAAATAAATCAGGTGTTCAAAATTTAGATTATATTAGGAAAGGTATTGCTGCTGGTGTTGCTGATGTTTCAAGAATTTTTTCACGACGTAAAGGTCATTTAGCTTCAGGTGAAGCCCATCATTTCTCAATTAAGCTATACGGCTCGTACATGACTGAAAAAGAACATCAAGTTCAATTAACCCCGGGTATGAGTCCAATGATGGCAATGTCATTAACGATTGCTAACAACGGTTGGGGTGAATTGGTTGATCGTATCATTTCTGGATCCAATAAAGGTGTTGCTGTCAATCCAAGAGCTGAAAGATTAACTTTATCGATTAAAGAATTAAAAAGCGAAGCATTTTTGAAGAATCATCTCGATAGCAATAATAATGCAACTGGTGATGTTGCTAAGGATTCTATGTCAAGTGCAATTTCTCCAATTAAAACGATGTCTTATAGCTCTTTGGAGGCTGACTACGATAGAGTTTATCTAAAAGTTGTCAAATGTTCAAACATTCTGACGAACAAAAAAGAAAAGTCGTTTGTTACAGTTGAAATGAAAACTTCGTCTAATAAGTTGAAGTTTTGTAAAGGTACGAATGAGACTCCTAAATCAGAGTGGCAATTCTTATCAACAGCTCCTGAAGAGTACGTTGGCGAGACTATTCAAATTATCGATTTCGAAACTAAGCCAACTAATGAAAACGATTTCTTGCTATTTACTGTCTATTTAAATGGTGAGTTTTTGGGTGACGCTAAATACCTGTTAAGATATTTCAATAAAATAAATGATACTGGTAAGAAATCTAAAATTGTTGAGCTATCAGGTCCTAATGATACTTCTGTTGGTTCCATTGAATTAGAATTGGATTTTGTCGGTAAGAATTATAACGTTGATACATATATTGACACAATTCTAAACTGGAGAAAGATTTTCGAAAGAAACCTTGAAAACACAGAAAAGAGCGTTATTGCATCTTTATTGAAAATGAATAAACTTGATTTATTAATTGTTGTCAAATATTTCCCTGATTTGTTGCTGAGATTGATTGAAATTTTTGATATTGCAACAACTAGAAAATTAGACCAATTGAAAACTACTGCTTTTGAAAGCATCGTTCATTTATTGGATATTTCAATTGCTAGACATGAT
Source organism: Ogataea degrootiae (assembly GCA_019232045.1). NCBI lineage: Eukaryota > Fungi > Ascomycota > Pichiomycetes > Pichiales > Pichiaceae > Ogataea > Ogataea degrootiae. Next base: position 56,342 of record JAHDIT010000021.1, read on the forward strand.
CAGTACGTTTACTTATTTTCAGATTTCCTAGCTAAATACACTGAAGAAGGTACTGGTTACAAGTTACCACATGTTGGTGAAGGTTTACTATCAATGATGGCTTCATACTTCGCAAATTCTCAAACTGAATGGAACTCAACGGGTAGAGCATTATGCCGAATTTCAATTTTGGTCATTAGGTTATCAGATGCTTCCGCTAATGATCCTAGATCATACACTCAAATCGGTCAAAGTTTTGTCGGTGCGGTTTCCACCTTTTTAGGATCGTCCAAAGACAGTTTCGTTGCTGATCAATTGTTATTGCTTGAAGTTTTAGAGGTTTGGTTAGATGTTTTCAAAAAATACTACGATGAGGAAGTTTTACTTGGTTTTGCAATCACTTGGTTAAACTCAATTGGTCTTAGAGGCTTAGGTTCAATTGAAGATTCGTCTAACAATGCATTAATTAATAAGAAAAAGAACAAGGAGCATAGAATTATCATCACTAAGCTACTATTTGTTAGAAGATTGGTTCATTCTTGGTTCATGGAATCCAAAAGCCCTGCCGTTCGTGATAGGCTAGTCTTACATTCAATGGAATGGGCCTTAGAAATTTTAACAAGTCCAACTATCGACCTAGATGCTTCAAGGTTGGCCACTGGTATTCTATTGTCCATCATTTCAACTTCATTCGGCAAAGACAGAATCTATTACGATGAAACCAATCAATTGTATTTGACATTTGCTAGATGTTTACCGCTGTTATGTTCAGTGTTCAACAGATACTACAAACATTGTAAAAATACAGGATTGCTGAGACCAAAAAGAACATTCACGCAGCTATTCCCTGTTAGTTTCCCTTTTGTTGAATTCACGATTGATTCTATCGTCAACGACGAATCGTTTGCTGAAATTCTTATTGAAATGGCAATCCTATTGGTGTACATTCCGAAAACTAGCTCTAGCATCACTGATGTCAATGACTATTATTTAGGAGCCAGCACATGTGCACCAACTTATCAACCGTTGGAGAAGTTCTTGGGTGCTCCGTCAACGTTACTGAAAACCCCAGATCAGAATTTAGAGGTTATAACAACTATTAGACACTTAATCAACCCAAAGTTCTTCCCTTCTTCAAAATGGTTTTCATTAAAATCAATGATTTCAGAAAGTATGCAAACTTACTTGGAGTTACTGTTCCCAATTTCATCACAGTTAATCCCACCTGTTGATCAATCTGCTGCTTTTGACAAAGTGTTATTCACTAATTTCATGAAGTCAGTTCTAAGATGTGCCACTGCACAAACATCCTCTTTGGAGCATTTAATTGACATGCCTAAAAAGTGCTGCTATCAAATGACTGGTGATATTAGAACCAGATCAGCGGTTTTGGCTGAAAAGTTATGGGACAAATTAGCTTGGGATGGGTTGGATGAAGATGTTGCTAGATTTCAATTATCCAGATTTGGCGGTTATCAAGTTGAATTTGTTAATAATTTGGACTATAGTATAGTTGAGGACTTGTTGTTGTTTTGTTTACAAAGAAACGACAAGTGTCTTGAAGTTGGTGTTAATATGCTATGGTCCACTATTGTCTCTGAATGGGTTATTAGTGAGAATTTGTTCGAGATTGAAAGAGAATGCATTATTGCATTGTACGATATTTTCCACACTGAAAAGAGGTATTCACCAGAAGCTTTGGAAATTAAGAATTTCGTTAATCAATTAAAGAAAACTATCAAAATGGATTTGGAAGATGAAGCTTATCCAGCAGTGATGAAACTAGTTGATACACTATCAACGTTTTTGAATATCTTGTTTGAACTGAAGAGTATTCCGGCAGGTGATGAATTTGATGATGATAGAACTTTCCATCAATTAAGTATTTCAGGCTATCTAATGAAGGTTAACAAACCTGAATTATTCCAATCTTTCATTAATGAAATGTATGAAAATACTTTATCCAAAAAGAATTATATCCAGGCTGCGTTATCGTTGGAATTGCTAGCTGATACGTATGATTGGGATATGGAGACAACGTTACCACAGTGCCATAAACCAAAGTTTCCAAGTCAAAGTACATTCAAGAGAAAGGAAGAGTTGTATAAGTTAATTGCTAGTAACTTCATCAATGGTAATAAATTAGAGCAAGCTGTTGAGATTTATCAAGAATTATTGGATGCCTACTATAAGTACAACTTCGATTTGGAAGGTTTAAGCTACTGTCATGGTGAACTAAGTAAGGTTTACTCAGGTTTAGAAAGGGTTGATAGATTAGATTCTACATTCTTTAAAATTTCATTCATTGGTTTTGGTTTCCCAGAATCGATGAGAGGTAAAGAGTTCATTTATGAAGGATTGCCATTCGAGCACATCACTTCAATAAACCAAAGATTGACTAGACTATACCCAGGTTCAAGAATCATTTCCAACGAAGAAGAAGCCAAGAGAATGTTGCAAGACACTCCATTCGGTAAATACTTACATATCAAAACAGTCTCACCATCAAAGGACATAACTGCCAAACCAAGCACTTTATCGTACATGACCAAACAATACGTTGATAACAAAGATTTGAAAACGTTCGTTTCAACAAGAAGATTGCCTGGTTCCAACGGCATTACAAACTTATGGACAGAGGAAATAACGTACGAAACGTTCTTGACGTTCCCAACATTAATGAATAGATCGGAGATCAAAGAAACTGCTGTTGTGAAGTTGTCACCAATTGAAAATGCAATTAGATCACTAATCGAAAAAAATGAAGAGTTGTCGAACATGGAGTATAATTTAAGTCAAGCTATTAAATCAGCTTCAAGTGGTAATGGTGGTGATATTACGTCAATCGCTTCAAGCTCGATGTTCAATGAACTTTCAAGAAATTTGTCAGGTACCGTTGATTCACCAGTCAACGGTGGTGTTGGCCAATACCGTGTCTTCTTCCAAGCTCCAAGCTCCGACACCAGCGCTGACCAATCGTCATCCACTGTAGCTACTGGTGAATTAAATGACAACGCCAAGTTTTTGAAAAGTAGATTCTTTGATTTAATCAGGCTACTTAACAACTTACTCCGTTTGCACGGTCTCTTAATCCCAGCATCATTGAAACAAGGCCATGATTCACTACTCAACTTATTCAACAAGAACTTCAAATCAGAAATCGAACAACTTGGAATAGATACATCGTCATCTTCGTCAAGTATGTCACTGGAGAGATTCCTGCATCAACAGCAAATGGTTTCCCTACATCAACATCAATTCAATGGACACGGCACTGGTGGTAGTAATTATGCGCCAAGTTTCCACAGTAGTAACACTGGAGTGACGAACTCTTCAGACAGTAACAGTTCGTTGCATAGATCGTTTACTGGGCACAGTTCTGTGCACTCGGATGGATCAAGTTCAAAGTTCAGTAATGGTATGAGATCGGTTCATAGTAGATTTTCTAATAAAAAGACTGTTTTGAACTATAAGTGATTGATTTCAAATGTTTTTGTTATTTTTTTAAGGTGTTTTTACTTAGTTTCTTCAAGATTAATTTCTCTTTAATTTGAGTGTGTTTTGTATCCTATATTCAATTATATATTCAATTAAGTAAAATTTTAATCCTCGATTTAAGTAAGCAAAATTGCATGTTGTTTGTGCCTTTCAACACTTACAGAACCAATTTAACCTTGTTATATGATTACTGAAGAAACATTAAAACTAGTGTTGTTTTTGTTGTTGTTGTTAATGTAATAAAAGATAGAATGAGACAGTAATAAAAAGAATGAATACAAATAAATAATATAGAAACTATATACATACAAACAAACATATATAATAGAAGACTTCGGGGGATATAAGAGAAAAGAAACAGAACACAAAAGAAAGCAACCGAAAAGGCGAAAGAACTAATCATTGGTAACAATTTCTTTCTCTTCCAGGGGGGGTGAACCAACGAGATTCCTATAAACTTCCAAAAACCAAAATGCTACCTATAACGTCTTTCAACCTTTCTTAATTTACCTTTCTCCTGCTTGTATAAAAAATTGGTTTTCATAACTTCATGTAATTTATTTCTTGGTTAAACCTAAAACCAATTCCTTGTACTTTTCAGTAGAGAAAGACTTTGGTCTTTCGATAGCCATACCAACACCTCTGTCAATGATCAATTGTGGTAAAACACCAAAGGCTCTAGCAACACCGAATAAGACAGTGTAGAAAGATTGTTCCTTCAAACCGTAGTATTGCAACAAGACACCAGAGTGGGAGTCAACGTTTGGCCATGGGTTCTTGGTCTTACCGTGTTCAGTCAACACCTTTGGAGCAACTTCGTAAATGGTGGAAACCAACTTGAATAATTCATCATCTGGCATGTGCTTCAAAGCGAATGTTCTTTGAGCAGTATATCTTGGGTCGGTCTTTCTCAAGACAGCGTGACCGTAACCAGGAACAACACGACCAGCCTTTAGAGTATCCCATAAGTATTTTTCAATGTTTTCCTTAGAGTGATCACCCTTCAAGGCAGTCTTCATTTCTAAGATCCATTCTAAAACTTCTTGGTTAGCTCTACCATGTAATGGACCAGCTAAACCGTTCAAACCAGCAGCTAATGACAAGAATGGAGAGGATAAAGCAGAACCAACTAAATGGGTGGTGTGAGCAGAAACGTTACCACCTTCGTGATCAGAGTGAATAGATAAGTATAATCTCATTAATTCAACGAACTCTGGGTTAGAGCCGAAACCTAACATGTTGGAGAAGTTGTGAGAGTAATCTAAAGTTGAGTCAACAGCAGCGACTTTACCATCTTGGAAAACGTTTCTGTAAATTCTAGCGGCAATGACTGGTAACTTGGCTAATAGTTCAATGGAATCTTCGTAGGTGTACTTCCAGTAGTCCTTCTTGTTAACACCAGCAGCATAAGCCTTAGCGAATTGAGATTCAGATTCCAGAGCAGTAACGGCAATGGAGAATTGAGCCATTGGGTGTAAGTTTGATGGAGATCTGTCGATTAATTCTTCAACGTGCTTTGGCAACTTGGATCTAGCAGCTAATTCTTCAGAGAAAGCCTTAGTTTGAGCTTCTGAAGGAACCTCGCCAGTTAGCAACAACCAGAATAAAGCTTCTGGTAATGGTTCGGAACCACCTGGTCCCTTTGGTAATTCCTTTTGAATATCTGGGATAGTTCTACCTCTGAATCTAATACCTTCTTCTGGGTCTAAAACTGAACCTTCCCAGACTAAACCTTTAATACCTCTCATACCACCATAAGCCTGTTCTAATGTAACTTCACCAATAACCTGTGTAAACAAAACAATGAGTTTAGAGATGTTAGTATGTTGTCGTCGTGTACATTTCAATCAAATGAAATTTCCATCTCCGAACCGTCTCCGAGAAACTTCGCACCAATCGACGCATAAGATTTCAAAGATCGATCGTCGTTGTTCCAGGCGCTCAATAAGTTGACATTTTAGCTGGCTGTGAGTGGTGGATTTTAAAACAAAACAGCATTTTGTCTTGTCTCTTTGTCGGCCTTTCCAGTTGCAACCGATTTGTCAAACTTCATAAAATACTTGGAAAAGTAGAAATGGAACCTAAAATAAAATTTTGATACTTACGGTTTTACCATATTTTGTCTTTAATTCTTTGATTTCAGCTTGCTTTTCTGGCAAAAGTTCAGCGAATCTTTCTTTTAAAGTCTGTGGAATATATCAAAAGTTATAGAATGTTAGTATACTTATTCAGTCGAAAACCGTATATCCGTCTATTAATTTGTTGGTTGGAGACTTTGTAAACTTCAATTTCCAATCGTAAGCCAAAAAATTGACAATGTAAACCACACTGAGTAGAAAAGTGATTCGGTCCATGATTAATCAATTTTTTTGCTTTAGCAATTGATTTTTCAAGACAGAAGAACACTCTTAGTAGTGGATGAAATGTTGATACATACTGGTTCCTTGGTGGAGTAAGCTCTAACAGCGTTAGAATAGAAAGCAGATCTCTTTGAAACGGATCTAGCAACAGTTCTTAATGAAGCAGACATTGTATGTATTTGTATATGTATTTATGTATGTGTGGGTGTTATATATATATAATGTGAAGGAGTTTGTAATTGTATTATTATATATGTGCAAAACAAATAAAAACTGTGAATAATTAGTTTATTTCCTTTGAATAATATGAAAAGATAATAAAAGTGAAAAAAACGGTTTAGTGGTGATGAAAAAGCAAAAAACTAGGGCAAAGGAACTGGTATTTAAACATTCTGAACGAAATTAGATACAATGTGTTATTGTATTGGTTGTGATTGAGACGGATTAAAGAGAGTGTGGATGATGAATAGAGGATGGATGGAACAGAGAAATGAGCGTGGATGCATGATCGCTGTTCACAGCACAGCCATGTAATTATTTTGTCCACTGCTACACCCCATGTTTATTTTCCTCTCAATTACCATATGCTGCTCTTGCTTTCCTACCCTTACTGCCTCTTCTCCTGGTTATTTGCTATCTGTCCTATACTACTGATAATCTACTGGTCATGGTTTTACTCTACTACACACTGCTAATATCCTCTATGTTAAACCATCATAAATTGTGTTCAATATAACCCGCTCATCTTTCATCACAATTATCATTCAACGATAAGTTTACACACCTTCAAATGTATATCATCCCTTCAAGTTGCCCAGATCCCTAATCATTTCTAACCATTGTCTGCCAGCCCAATACAGGACACCACAAGTAAACCTCCAAACCTACTCCAGGTTCGCTTGCGAACCTGGAATCTGGGCACGAGACAGCCAATGAGAGACGCGGATTTGTGGTCATGTTTTTTCCACCAGTGATCACTACCAGATCACTACCAAATTGATCAGCCAGCCAGCCAAAACAAAACAGGCCGCAACTTCACGAGTTTCTACGGGGAGCCACCCTCTCTCAGTCTCGGTCTCGGTATCGGTGTCGATCTTGCATTTCCCTATTATATATAAACCTTTTGTTTAAGCAGACGACTGCTACAGCCACTGGTAGTGGCTACTTCCTTTTCGGATCCCCTGGTAAGGAAGGAGGGGGACCTGGGTTTTGAACCAGACCCTCACGGCACAAAACGGGCCACAGTGCGGCGATAGATTACCTAATTATAGTCAAAATCGGCTGGATGGTTCTTTGCTTGCTGATTTGTCCGGGGGCCGATAAGTTGTACGCTTTCCTTCTGGTTCTCAGTAATCAATGGCAAATCACAGCGTGTTTTTTGCTAACAATTGTCCCATATTTCCCCAGATGATAATTAAACAGGAGAGTTATGCACTTCCAGCTGGTACTATTGTAGGCAGAAATTTGTTTAATAGTATGTATATACATTTACATGTGCGTCTTTTATTTTAAATCACTAGTACAAATACGTTTTAACGTTTATTTAGCCCCACAGGAATGAAGTGAGGTGACGTGAAAAACCTCCCCCAAGTTTTGCAACACCTTTTTCAATTATTCGATCCGAATCCGAGTCCTTTTTATTTTGTCAACATGGCCTACTAATTACACTTTTTTCTTAGATCCTCCTTCACCCGCAAAATTCCACCCCCAATATGATGTGTAGGTAAGCACTGCATTGGAGTTACCTGTGATTCAAGAGGGTGTGGTGAATTTCGTTTCTTTTCAACTTGATCTCCCTACACTCCACTTGTGGAATTAAATTTGTACGGGGTGTGCTGTCTATTGCTGTCCCGTGTTTTATAACGTCATTTTTAAGCACTCCCTCAAGACTCAGACTGGAACCCTAGAAAATCACCAAATCCCGCCAACCGAACTGCCAAATATCCATTTATAATCAATAACCCGAAATAAAAAACGGCCGCAATGTTCCTCCATTTTCCAAAGTGTGTCCTGTCCAAGTGCCCCTCCACACATCCCTATCACTCGAAAATTTTACCGAAAATTTGAGATGTCCCTCCAATTTCATATCCCCTCCATACTCCGTCCTCCGTGATTTTCACTCTCCTGTTCGTATTATTACGATTTTTCTGTACTATACCATGGTTTCTTAACTGCTGTTTCTTAATAATAAATGCCAGTAGTATACCCTTTTCCATTCATTAATACTATATCGAGAACTACAACCATATATTATCTGTATCTGGTATCTAACAATCTGTCAAAGAACAGGTGTGATTCCCTCTCGGCCCACGGGGTATTACCACAACCACTTGCCCCGCACTCCATCCCAAAACCGGATCCAATGCACATCCTGCGCGAGCAGCACACCCCCATACCTCCATCTCACGATTTGTTTTGTTTCTCGGAGTCGGAAAATGAGATGAGATGTTGTTGTAATAAATGAAAAGAGGAAGGAAGGAAGGGGTTGAATGAAAGGCTTGAAACTATCGATAGATCTGTTTGATTTCTTCTTGTAGAAAAACTCGGGCTTGTTTCTGACAGGTCGGGTCAACACTTCCTATGTTTGGTTTGGTTTGGTTTGAGTTGAATTGGTTTGGGTCGAATTGGTTTGGGTTGAACTTGCAACAAGTGATTCGTAAATAAGTAAAGCTGTATTCACAGGCCCTTTTGGTGTATAAAAATCAGCAACTTTCTGTAATCTAACCGATGAAGGTAACCATGAAGGTGTCAAAAAAGCAAAAACAGCTAAAAAGTATCAAGGAATTTTAAATTGTGGTAATTTTCCAAAATTTTGAAAATCCGGGGAAACTGGAAAAGAAAACGTTTTTGGAATAATCTGGCGTGTATTGTAGAAAAAGTGTGGGAAAAGTCCCTTTGTTTAGAAATTGAAGTCTCCTCCGCTGTTAGACACCAGGTCCTTGTTCGATTTCTTGAATACAATTTACAGTTAACTTTTGTCGATTAATCTTCGTATACAGGCCAATACTCACTATGTTATACACCTTCAAGGCAAATTTATTTACATTTATCAAACAACTCTAAATTCAAAGCACTGAAAAAACAACTTGGCTGTTTCTTTTCTTTGACCCAGAAATTAATCAAATTATCAACATTAACCTGACCTAACTTCTTATCATCACCTCCACTATTATTAATTGATGCAATCTTCACAACTATATTACTGCTTGATTTATTTGAATCATTGCTTGACTTAGTCATTTGAATTGTTCCGTTTTTGGTTATATCAACGATAATATAACAAATTCCTTGTTCTTTCTGTTGTTGATGATTATTGTAATGATGATGGCTCATTAATTTCAATTTGTAATCGTTTATGAATTCTAATTTATATCCTAATAAATTAAAAACAACGTTATTCAGTAGCATTGATTTCCTACTGTACGTCTCTCTTAATCTAACTAACCTCTTACTAAGATTTGATATTTCAGCTTGTTGCAGTTGGAGATCATTCGATATTCTATCGTACACTGATCTTGGAACTGTGTTTACGTTACTTGCTTTGTTGTTTAATTGGTTTAAGAGATCGGAGTTTTCTTGACGTAGTTTGTCTATGGTTAATTTCGATATTTTCTCAAACTTAGAGGTTGGATTATCTTTCAATTGTAAAATTCTAAAGCTGTTGTTGTTGTTGCTGATGTCGTTATTGTTATTTTGGTCAATTATATTTTGCAATTTATGCTCATTGTAGGTTGCATCTCTCAATAGCTTTTCAGTGTTCATTAATTTATTCGAAATAGTTTCAACTTCAGCCTTGAGCTTATTAATTTCAGTCGTTTTAGACTGAATTTCACTAACTAGTAAGCTATGACTATTTTCATTTTCAGTTTTTTGTCTTTTATTAGACTGTGACTTATATTCTTCGTTTTCATTACTTAGTTCAGTTAACTTTGATTTGTAATCGTTCAGTAATTGAACTAATTCCTCATAATTTTTCTTATTACTTTCATTATCATTTAAAATTTGTTTATTTTGTAAAATTAGGGTGTTTTCTTCAGCAACGTTATCCAATCTATCTTTTAAAAACTGGATCTCTTGGCCACTTAATTTAATATCATTTCGCAATCTAAAAATTTCAAGCTTCTTTGTCGAATTATCATTTTTCAAATCGTCTATTTCTTTGCTAGCTTCTAATGATTTAGATTGTAATAAAGTGAAATCTTCTTGTGCTTTCGTAAGTTCACTACGAACATTAGTCAATTGTTTTGAGATCCTCGTGTTTTCCGAATTTAATGACTGATAGTTGGAAATCAATTCGTAAGGTGATTTACCAACACTGTCACCGCCTTCGAATGATTTCCACGAGTTGATTTCCTTGATCAATTGTTCATTTTCAATCTTCATTTGAGTGTATTTTTCTTCTAAACTTTCATAATCGGCTAGTCTCTTACTTAACGTTAATTTTTCATCCTTTAGTATTTCAATGTAATCATTCTTAGATTGGTATTGCTTTAATTTATTACTAACCTGCAAATTTTTAGACTCAAGTTCGTGAATGTATTCTAATTGGGAAGCACATTCTTTTTCGTACAATTCTCTAGCTTTAATTTCCGATTGCTTAGCGTTTTTGGATTGCAATAAGTTGATTTCAGATTCTTTTAATTTCAAAGCATGTGACAATTCATCAATTTTATCATTCTTCAAAGAAATTGTAGATTCAAACTGTGATAAGATCGATTTGTTATCGGCTATACTCTTGTGTAACTTATCTTCCAACTGTCTTAGATTGGATTCGTACTCACTTTGTTTGTATTTATATCTATCGGTCAAGCTTTCCAGTCTTCTGTTACTGGTTTCTAATTCAGCAACAACAGATTCGTTTAATTCGTTTGAGTCCGTCAGATTTTGAGATAATTCTTTCACTTTTGTTTTCAAATTTTTATTCTCATCAAAAACGATTTTGGAATCAGTGACACAGCTTTCCATCTCTTGACATTTTGTTTCATATTTTTTATGTAAGTCATTGATGATTTCCTCTGATTTCAGTTGTTTGATTTGTGTGGAATCATGTAGTTGATTGTATTTGAATTCTAAAATTGAAATCTTCTTTCGAAGTTCAGATTCAAGTTGTAAATGAGCTTCAAGGGTGTCTTCATCAATAGTTGATAGTCTCAACGGTGGTTGTTCCACAAACGGGGAACTGGGAGTAGAATCCATAGGTAAATAAATAATACAAAAGCTGTTTATTTATCTGATTATCAATGAAACGTACATACTTGTTGTTGAAATAAAAGGACATCATTAACATTATCACTTTCAGAACGTCAAGTATATCCTTTGACGTGTATCAGTATCGGGTCGTCCATCGACCTAGAAATCCTAAAAAGACGCGGCTCCAAAATGAGGCAAAAATCCACTGGCGAGCAGATCTACAACACAAGACAATAAGCACTCTATGGTGAGGTGAGTACAGGTACCTGGAAAGGTCAGACGGATAGTTAACAACCAATTAGATACATCCGATAATCTTATACATCACACCATTTATATAGTTCAAGGTGATTTAACCGCTATTTTCGTATCTACTTATTCCTCGAGATCCGGAATCAATATCAATTCCATACATCTATCCATCCATCCATCCATCCATCTGTCTATCCCAAATAATATATCAGCATGGCCTCCAAGATGTAAGTATCCAACATTCGATACCAATACTACTTTCAAATAACTGAAATCTAATAATACTAACCACCGCACACAACTCATACTCAACCCTACCGTCATGCAGCCCAAGAAATTTCAAATTATTAGAAGAATTGGAAAAAGGTGAAAAGGGTCTAGGTGCCGAATCTTGTTCCTATGGCTTACAAGACCTAGATGATATATCAATGACACATTGGAATGCCACCATTCTCGGTCCTCCTAGCTCATCACATGAAAATCGTATTTATTCATTAACTATCGAATGTGGAGAAAGTTATCCTGATAAACCACCAGTTGTTAAATTCATAAGCAAAGTCAATTTACCTTGTGTTGATCGATCTACTGGGTCTGTCATCCCTGCTAAATTCCCAGTTTTGGGAAGTTGGAAAAGAAGTTACAGCATGGAGATTTTGTTGCTTGAATTAAGAAAAGAGATGGCTAGTGTTGCTAATAGAAAGCTACCTCAACCTAGTGAAGGTGAATCATTTTAATTGTTGATGTTATTGTGATTTTTTTCTGTAGAAGCTATTGATCTATGTTTTTATGTTCTAGTTTTTTAAATTAATATATATATGTACATATATTTTTTGGAAAATGAGTAATGAAGTCGAAGTTATTAATTGTCAAATGATTATCAATATTGTTCTGGTTTGTCAAGAATATTTCCCTTTTATATTCACTTGCTCTTATTTTCCGCACGATTCTGCTCATCCGTTATTCCAATAGAGATAACCTTGGTTATTCTGTCGGAAAATTATTTATTTTATTATATACAATGTGAACAATCATAGAAAAACGGCCTATATATTTACATAAATTTTCATTACTCTTCATCATTTTTTGCATTAATTAACCTTTCATAATACTGATTCATCTGAGCTTCTAATATCGTATCGGCCTTCAAAAACTCCTTCAACAGGCCCTTCATATCATCCTTCTCTTTCAAAAGATCAGCCAACTCTGGCGAATGTTCTTTAAGATAAGCGCCATAATCGTTATCGAACCAATCTGTAATCTCAACGTTTCTCCAAACTTCAGTGCCTTGTTCCCTCTTAAAGTCGCTATGCGATGGCGTTAGTTTATATCCAACAACTTCGTTTTTCTTATGATACTCCGTGTCTAAACATCTTGCAAATAGTCTCTTGAATGGAATACAGATAGTTTTGGATCCATCGTAAGTGCATTGATTTTGCGTTAGTTTGTATAATTGGCAGTTAGGTAGGCTTAGTTTATATTTTGGAGCAAGTGACGATGACACCGGGTCATTCATTGTTGTTTCGTTTGTCGTTAGGGGTATAGTTGACGAGTGTGTAGCATTGGAATTGGGTATTTCATCATTTGGTGTCGATGATGATGTTGTTGGGGTCATGGTATCGAAAGTGTCATCCGATACTAGGGTTCTCTCTGGGAAAAGATACGGATATAGAGCTTTTATTTCATCCCTTGAGTACACAGGTAGTGGAGGTGCCATTTGGAGAGTGCTTTATGAGTATTTTATGCGTTTATGAATATAATTTTCATATGTTTGTGGCTGTTGGCTATTAATCTTGCCTGAAAAGGGAACTTAGAAACAGAAGTAAGTGGCATATACATAACTACGATTGGTAAGATCAGGTAGATTTGCTGAGAGAGTAGGAACTGATTATGTCATCCACATAAAAAAGTCGTGTGTTCAACAAACCAATTTGCTCTGTTTTGTTTTCATTTCGTTAGTGTCAATTAAATTGGATCAAACTCAACCTCTTTATCATAACTTGTTGAATCTGTTCTTTGAATGAACACATACAGGTGTCATAAAGACTGGATTACACACGAACCCCCACTTACAATGGCAGTGGAACTACCTTTGAAATCTCTAAAATCTGCATTCAATGCATATCCAAAGCCATCTGGTAAGGAATTCACATATGGGACCGCTGGTTTTAGAATGAATGCCTCCCTACTTGACTCCATCGTTTTCAAAGTTGGTATTTTGGCTACATTGCGTTCAGTCAAACTAGAAGGTAAAACAATTGGTGTCATGATCACAGCATCTCATAACCCTCCTGAAGACAACGGTGTTAAAATTGTTGACCCTTGGGGTGAAATGTTACCTCAGTCTTGGGAACCTTTAGCCACACAAGTCGCCAACACTGAAACATTCCAAGATTTCATTGATATTCTAAATCAAGTTGTTATTGATCAAGAGATTGATTTAAATATCAAGGGTAAAGTGATTATTGCTAGAGATACTAGAGAATCTGGTCCTGTTCTATTAAAAGCTGCCATTGATGGTGTCAATGCTTTGAACGGTGAATACAAAGATTTTGGTGAATTGACTACTCCAATGTTACATTATTTGACTAGATGCTTCAACGATCCGTTATTTGGTGAACCCACTGAGCAAGGTTATAATGATAAGATAGTGACTACCGTTGAATCCATTTTGGGTTTATGGGATGTTACTGATCCCCTAGATATTACTGTCGATGGTGCTAACGGTGTTGGTGCATTGAAGCTGATGAATCTGAAAAGTAATTTGATTAATTGTCAAGTTGTTAACAACAATTGTGAAGATCCAAGTTCGTTGAATGTCGATTGTGGTGCTGATTATGTTAAAACTGGCCAAAAGTTACCAAGAAATATTATACCGATTCCAGGGAAACTGTATGCTTCATTTGACGGTGATGCTGATAGAATTGTTTTCTACTATGTTGATAATCATTCCAACTTTAAGTTACTGGATGGTGATAGAATTGCAACTTTATTAGCTACATTTATTAACTCTTTGTTGAATGATCTGAAACCAGAAGTTGGCCAAGATTTGGAACTAGGTATTGTTCAAACTGCATATGCTAATGGATCATCAACTAAATATATTGAAGATAAGTTGAAACTTCCTGTGTCTTTCACACCAACTGGTGTTAAGCATTTACATCATAAGGCACAGGAATACGATATTGGGGTTTATTTTGAAGCTAATGGCCATGGAACTGTTATTTTTTCAAATCATTACATCGAAACTTTAGAGAATTACCAAACTACAGATGCAAAAGAGATTAAGTCATTAGAAACATTGAAGAAATTAGTTGATTTAATCAATCAAACAGTGGGTGATTCGATCTCTGATTTATTCGCTGTTTTGGTAGCATTGCAATTGACAAACAAAAGTCCATTGGATTGGTCTTCTGATTATGAGGAGTTACCTAACAAGTTGTTCAAAGTGATCGTTAAGGACCGTTTCATGTTCAAGACTACCAACGCTGAAAGACAATTATTAGAACCTGCCGGATTGCAAGACAAGATTGATGCCACTGTTTTCAACTACAACAAGGGTAGATCATTCGTCAGGGCCAGTGGTACAGAGGATGCTGTTAGGGTTTATGCTGAGGCTGGTACTGTGGCTGAGTGCCTTTCTTTGGGTGAAGAGGTGTGTGGCTTGGTGGCTGCAATATAGTGCCCTAAGCTCATCGATGACGTCATGCGCCACACGATCTCCCCAAACAAAACAAAACAAAAAGAAATAAAAAAAAAATTGCTTACAAAAAAAAATGACACAAAAAGACTCTTTGTCCTTCCTAATGAGGATGCTGACTATGTGGTCTTGTTACATATCCTTTATATTCTCACCTGTTTTTCTGTTAAGTTACTTCTTCTTCTTTTCCCTATTTTACTAATTATTCTATATTAATCTCTAATTATCGCATATATTCATATCTATACCTAATTAAATAACCACAGTTACAGACAATGTCAGCTCATATCAGAAGAAGAAAGTCATCTATTGATAACAACTCAGAAAGAATCTGTCTCTCGTCTTCCTTTTCTAAGATAAGATCAAAATTCCCATTGACCCAATTACCAACGCATATAACGTCCAAAATATTCAGTCAATTGAATACAAATGACTTAATTAATCTTGCAACAATGAACAGCCAGTTCAACCAAATAATTCAACCTTTACTATTCCAATCAATTCAATTGACAGATGACAAGACAAAAGATAATTCAAACATTAGATCTTTAACAATGATCTCCAGCTTCAAAGGTTTCCTGCAGCTAATTTACGCTATTCTATCTCAAAAGGACCTAGGATTGTTGGTTAACCAATTGAAGTTTGATGATTTGGATAGACGTATCACTTATGTTAAGCTTGCTAACTCCCAGTCGTCTATCAAGAGGACGCCCTCAGCTAACAACTATTGGAACTTGAAGATTAATGAAATATTAACTGATTACGAATTACAATTTCTATCGAGCAGCTTGTCATTCGAATTAAATGAAATGACAATATTTGACTGTTTGGTTATCCTGTTAAGCTTTACAAGAAACTTGTCTTCATTATCTGTCCCATCTCTATCCTTATCTCAAATTGACGTGATAAGCACTCAACTTGAGAACTTAAAAGAATTTACATTCACCTTAAATTCAAATGATCAATTCGCTAATTATACCCAATTCAAAAACCTAACCAAATTACGCAAGTTAACAGTTCAATTTGAAGTAGGTTCAGAAACCCAGCTAGCCGCTCTTTCCCACTCTCTATACCAAGGCAACGTCTTATCTCACTTAGAATCTCTTGAGTTGAAGTACATGGTTGTTGATTTCAACGAAGTTGTCCAACCGACTTGGTGTTCATTTTTTGCTTCACTTCCAAATTCAGGAGCATCTACTCTATTCCCAAAATTGAAGGAATTCAATTTACTTAACTGTCAATTTGCAGAACAACAAGCCACAATTGTCCATGAGTTGATCAAATATATTCCATTTACACAATTAGAGTCGATGTATCTAAAGGTGTTTGAATATTCCCATAAATCAAAGAGACACGATGGCAAACTTTCTCATTTCGAAAAAGATGGAAACACAGTTTTATGTTTGCTAACCCCTTACTTGACAAACCTGAAAAAATTGGTTTTAAAGCCAACTAAGAATTGTTTACAATGCCAATTTGGTTCTATCATTCAATTTCTATCAACTCATCAAGGTTTAACATACTTGTCTTTATCTTTAAACTCATTAAATTACAAAAATCAGGCTGTCTTAAAAAGCACCTTAACTAAATATCAAACACAATTGACTAAATTGGTTTTAAACGATGAATTCATGACCGGAAAAATCATCAACGATTTAAAATCATGGTTTATTCACACTAATCTAAGCAAGTTCGACTCTAATTTGCATTACGAATCCGAATTAGTTGCTCAGTCCAAATCTGAATCATTTGACGAGTATCAAAGCTTTACATTCAATGAATTCAACAGACTAAACAGTAACTTGTTAGTTTTGTTTATCAGATCATTTATTGTTGATTATGGACTAGTTGATTCTCTTTTCAGTCAATGCAAAGATGATATCGACATCAAACTGTATGGATACAACTTCAGAGTTATTAAAGGTAGAAAATTGATTAAGTTGAACGTTTGCGAACAGCTTGGATATGTTGATTTAATGTACTACTATTAAATCGCATTAAAATGGATTAAGAACATATATAATAATAGCGATACAATGGCTATTGGTCGCCCAAAATAACGTGGGGAATGCTCCATTTTTTCCTTCTGTTTCTTGTTTTATAATGTTAGGCTTTTCATGGTTCAATATTTTATAATGATTACATTACGCTTGTGTTTTTGTGTTGATTTTTTCCAATCTTTAGAAACAAAAATATTTCTTTTATACTTTTGCACGGTATCCAACATGGGTCAATCATATAAGTTCAATTAATATAGATTTCCTTTTTGCATAAGTACTTCCGTTTCTGCTTGCAACATGTAAATACTCCTTGTGAAATACTCTATTATATATACAAGTAATTTTGAAAATTATATAGTCTATGAAAAAGAATCTATTTACTTTTGGTAACCTCTTTTGAGCTAGTTTTCTTGTTTTCAATAGCAGGGTTGGAGTCAGAAGATATGAGTCTCTTCAACTTGTTCAAATCTTCAATCATTAATTTCCCCCTACTCTTAGCCTTCCACATAACACCCAACTCCTTCCTCAACTTATTCTCCTCCAATCTTTTCAGCTTCAAAATGTCACCGTACTGTTCATCGATACTCTTTGCGTTCTCAACGGTATCAATCGAATCTTTAGAAAATAGTAAGTCAAACGCACGTCCATCACCCCAGAAAAACCCTTTTCTATCAACAACCCACGGAAACTTACGCCCTTGTTCCTTCAAGAAAAACATAAAGAATGAATCCAACGTACCGTAAAACCCATCCCCCGTATAAACCTTTGCTCGTTTATTTTTCTGAAGTTGTGAAATTGGCATAATGTGAACAGGTGTTGGTCTGTAAGGTAGGATTGGATGCGTTGTGAACCTAACGAATGCTTCCTTGTTTTTGTTCGCCGATGGTAAATACCACATTCTTCTGATTAGTCTCGATGGCAATAGGGCGAAACCAACACCAACGAGGAATGGTGCGGTGGCACAGAGAGCTACGATGGTGGTGTGCATGGCGAGTTGTAAATCGTTCTGCCAGTCTTTTAAGTTCATTTCATTGTCATTGTAAATCCCATACGCTAGTCCGAAACCAATCGATCCGGCATTGATTGCATAAATGATGAAGACTAATGCAAGACAAGAACAGAATAGGAAGTATAGTTTGTGTGGTTCAGATTCATAAATAAGTTCAGGCTCAGTTTTTGACGATAGAATTTGATACATTTGCGAAAGGGGGAGTGTGGATGGCGGTGGTGACGTTGGTGATGGCAGTAAAGTTGGTATTGCCTCTTTTTCTAGTTTTAAAGAAGAAGGGAAACGGTCGGATAGGGTGTTGGATTGAGGTTTTTGACCAGGGATTCTATCTTTGATGATTTGCTGCTTTTCGTAAACTTCGGGGGTTATTTGTACCTTTTGCTGGGTTGATGGTGTGTTGTTTGATGACGTAGAAGAGTTGAATCTTAGAGATTGGAGTTGGAATTTTAAGTTTGTTGTTGTTACTGGTTTGATAATCAATGATGTGAACATAAATCTTCTCGAGGAGGTTTTTATTAGAGGCTTTGAAAGCCTCTTTATCGGTAAAAGACCTACTGTTATCATCAGATTCATTGGATATATCGCAATGCTTGCCAAGTATACTTTGTTGGGTGTTGAATAGGGGACAAAATTACTTGTGGTGATTATAAAATGTTTTCAAAGTGGAGTAACTTGTTTGATAGACAAATGACAATATTTTGTAAAAAAAAAAGGTAAACTGCGTGGTTCAATTTTTTTTGTATCTGTACTTTGTTCAAACTAGAGTTAGTTACCTACTGGTTTAGCAAAGTTATGAGGCTTATCCCAAACTTTTATACCATAATAGCTATATATATATATACGGAAAGCTATTCACTTATAATGTCAGCTCCAAATAGACCGAGAAAAGTGATAAACAACACAAAGTCATCCGACAGACGACTTGCAGCGGCTCATCAACCTAACAAGTTCTTACATTCCAACCAAGAAACCACAATCAAAGACTCAAGGCTACTGAACAACTCTATCAGCATTTTGAATGACATTAAACAGCGAAAAAGTAATACAAACGATAGATCAAGTCCTTCAAATTCGAGTTCGAATGGAGCAAGTTCTAGTGTAACTGTTGAAAGAATGGATCCTAAAACAGGGCGGAAATGGAAAGATTCAACCTTGGCTGAGTGGGATCCATCCCATTTCCGTTTGTTCATTGGTAATTTATCTCCCGAAGTGACAGAAGAACTCTTGTTCCGTACGTTTTTATCCTATCCTTCAATATCAAAGATAAAGATACCCAAAGATGGGAAAGGTGAAGGCAAAGGTTTTGGATTTATATCTTTCAGTGATTCTGAAGATTATTTGAGATGTTTCAAGGAGATGAATGGCAAATATGTCGGAAATAAGCCTGTTGAGTTGAAAAGAGCAAAAACTGAAATCAAACCGGTTGCTAATAAAGGTAACAGAAAGCTTAACAAGAGAAGATGATAGTATGGTGTGTGGGCTCTTTTGCCCTCTGGGTCAACAAAACTGGACGATATGAGCTTGTGTTTCAATTTTGTACTTTTAGTTATGGTTTATACTCTATATAAGTGATGATAATAAGAAAATCTACTTATAGTCGGCGTTTAACTGCAACCAATGGTTGAAGTAAAGAGCCAGAAGAAGAAGTAAAAAGGCTCACAGCCTCGAAATTGGAATCTGGAGAAGATTTCAGCCAGTTTAACGTGTTTTGTTTGTTTGACCAATTAGTTAATCAGTAATGGGCTTAATTCAAGACCCCATATTACACTCAAAAGCAGTCTTTTAGATAGTAGAACTACAAAAACAGATTATTGCCTGATTGGAATGTCGGAACCTTCCACCAAAGACTTGGTTGCAGGGGCCTTGGTACTAACGCAAAAACATTTTCTCAAAGGTGAGCATTCAAAAGCTCTCAAGATTGCAGCCAGGGGTATATCCATTGCAGATGATCAATACAAAAAAGAACTGCAACAAGGGAGCCCAAAGCCACGGTACCATGTCAAGTATACAGCATTGTTGGATACGAGGTCGGCATGTTATGAGAAATTGTCGAAATTGGAGTATGCGAAACTGGATTCAGATCGTATTATTAAAATGGATCCATACTCGTGTAAAGGATACTTGAGAACGGCTAAGATTTTGGGACTAATGGGGAATCAAGCAGATGCTTTGAAAGTATTGCAGACTGGTATCAATAAGATTGAATCTGGATTAGTCAAATCAAAGGGGAAGTTGAAAGTGAATGAGAATTTGTTTAATAAAATAAAAGATGAACGAGATAGACTGATCCAAACGTTGGATGTTGAAATTGTTACAGAAGAGAAATCTAGTGCTATTAAACGTTCATTGGATTCTGGAGCTGAATATGATCATATTGTCATTAAGAAGATACGAAGAGAGATTCATGGTGTTAAAGATCCATTGAAAGTATTACCGTTTGAACTGATTTCTACCATTTTCAAAAACCTTGATCAATCTTCGATTTTGAAATCAATGCTAGTAACGTCAAGTTGGCATAAAATTATTACTTCTATTCCTCAATTATTAGAGACTCCGATTCTAAAGAAACAAATAACTCCTGTTGAGTTTGATAAATTTCTTGCATTTTACAAAAAGATCAATAAAGGTAGAAAGTCGAAGTTGATTAAAACCATCGATTTAGGCGATATGTCTAGGTCAAGGGGAGATGAGATTAAAATAGTGACAAAGTTCTTAACTTCAGGATTTATCATCAAGAATTTTAAGTTAGGTCTTGGTGTTACTGATAACATCACATTTACGAATATAATTAATAATAGCGTTGATGCAAGACGATTGATGGCATCTGCCGAGGACATTTTTTTGTCCTTCCCTGTTACTAATCCCAATAGATGGCTTAATGATATGTTGACCGTGTTACCGGAACAAATCAACTCCATAGGTTTTATTTTAACGCCAACAACTTTTGGTGTACGAGAACGGGAAGAGCCTGTTTATACAGCTGGTGGTAAACGGAAGTTTCTAAACTTGAAAAAATTGGTTATTGCAACGGCAGATAGTAACAATAATACTTGGGCTAGAGGATGCTTGACAACCAGTTGGATTCAATTTACAAGCATGCCTAATTTAGAGTATCTAAGGCTATTTCAAGCTGACGTTCCAGATGGTATCTTTCAAAGGTACCTTGCCTCATTACCAAACCTAGATGTGCTGGTGGTGGATTCGATGTTTGCTTGTTCATTGCAAAACTTACTTCATAGTTTATCAATCATTGAAGTTCATTTCAAACTTACAAAGTTTCAATTTATAAACGATACTTCGATAACAACTGGTCCTGAGCATTTACGTATTCATGGGCTGAATTTATCCTTTTTTCAGAATTTGAACCAACTGGTCTTGAGATCAACCAAGATATCTACAGAAGGTTTGATGAAAATTCTGGTCTCTACTAACAATAACCTTGAATCGTTAACTTTGGATTTCAACACCAATTTGGTGTTCAAAAGAAGTTCTTTTGATCCATATGCACCTGGTGGCTTAGTCAATTTTACAGATTTGCTTGATAAAACACCAAAATTGAAATATCTGTCATTAGTTGGGAGCACGAATTTAACAGATTATTCGTTGAAACAGCTGTCCGTGGCATTAGTTGAATGTCATCCACCAATTAAGACTTTCAAAAGTTTACTGTTGTCGAATAATGATGTCACTGGTGTTGGTGTACTTGATTTGTTTCAACGAGGTAAGAGTTGGCTGAAATTGGATTTACTAGACGTTAAAGGTTGTGACATTAGACCAGAGACAGCTAGGCTACTTATCAAGGAAGGGTATTCGCAAGATGTCAAGCTATGAATAATAAAACATTTATTTTCATACTTTTTTGTTTAAGGTTGTAGGATATGCGGCGTATCCATAGCTAGTGATCAAGTATTTGAGAAAAAGGATAAAGGAGCGGTAAACCAAGATACAACTCAAAGTGTAATCTTCTCATGGTAATGAAGCCAGAAGAAAAGCTTTGAAAAGTAATAAAGATCTGAGGATATAATTTTAGATAAAATTCGTTAATTGCTAGATCAAAATATGTAAAGATATAAAAATAAACAGTGATAATTGGAGAGTCTTATAGATATGAAAAGGTCTTGCCCTAATCGACTGTTGGAAGAAATAAGAGTTCTCAAATTTTCAAAGTATAGACATTCATCCAAAAATTATATGTTTGGATCATTCAACTTCTATGCGGTTGGTTCATTACCTCTGGTGAAGCAATCTGAAATTTTATTTGATTAAAACTACTGAAGCATCAATATATAGTAATCCTACTGTAATATCCATATACTGCAAGCATTTGAGAAACAATTAAAGGGGACTTATATATATAGGTCTTTTAAGATTTTGTAGTCAGTCATAAAGGGCTTTTAACTGTATAAAGATATCTATAAAAGCTATGCAAATTAGTAAGTATACTGACCGAGAAGTTGGCGTGTACAAGCTTACATTGTCGATGTTTGTCATCGACTTGATGATATTGAGGTTATGCTCTGATTATCGTCCTTTCGTTCATCAATAGTAACCTTTGGCTCATTAGAATCAGATATTTCACCTTTATCGGATTTTAAGCCGGATTCATCTGACTCCCCTGCTTTGTTTGCTTCTTCATCTAACTCCCTAGTTCCGTTTGCCTCTTCGTCACTATTGGATTTATCTTTATTGTCAACTCTCGGAGCCAAACCTTTATCTTTGACCAAGAGCGAAGATAGAAAACAGACTGCAATCAATGGAACAAGAAAAATGAAAACGTTACGCATCGACTTGTTAATAATTTTCTCAATTTCTATTCTATCGGCAACACTATATTGACTCATATCAGCATTTCCAAAAATATTTTTCTTTAATTGAAGGATTTGTTCATTCGTTAAACTCAAATTTGCTTTGTCAATCCTTGATTTGAATGAATTTGATAAAATGGAAGTTGCGGCAGCAAGACCGATGGACCCACCTACGGATCTATTGAAATTTCTCATACCAATAACAACAGCTCTATCACTCGGACGACAATTTGCCTGTAATGCAATAATAGTTGGTTGGAAAACACCTCCTGTTCCAATCCCCATTATCAACTGAATGAACACTATTCCAACGGTACTGGTAGTTTGATTATAGAAAACTATTTGAAAAATGATAGATAATGTCCATACCGCAAATCCAATTATTATAATAATATTGTATCTTCTATATTTGGAGATCAAAAACCCGGTCGTGGTGCTTGTCACAGCAAGCATAAGAACTTGTGGTAATGTTAATACTGAAGATTCAATTGAGGACCAAGATCGAACCAATTGAAAGTATAAGGGTATGAAATACATATTTGTTGAAAACACTAATCCCAAAAAAATGTTTTGAATTAGAAGTAATGAAACGTTGAAACTAGTGTAAAGGTGAAGTGGCATCATTGGTAAGGGAGATAACTTCCATTGAGTAAACAAAAATACGATGAAAAATGATAAGCCTAATGTAAGAAGTGTAATCACTAAGGTTGAGTTCCAAGGATATGTGTTACCACCAGCTGATAAAGCAACCAAGAATAAAATGATGCCAATAGATGAAGTGAAAAACCCATAGTAGTCAATTTTTTTAAAGTTGGATAATTTCATTTGTGGATTTCGTGGAGAAGGTAGGTATATGAACGAAGCGACTGTAACCAATGTGGTTAAAGGGCATGAAAACCAAAAGATTCCTTTCCAAGAAACATGTTTGGCGAAAGCACTTGTTATAAATGGGCCGATAGCATTTCCAATTCCTACACAAGAACCTAATATCCCTTGATATTTGCCTCTTTCTTCTAGTGTAACAATATCGCTAACAGTCATCATAGTTAAGGAAGTGATACCACCGTTGGCAATACCAGCAAAACCTCTAAAGATGTATAACTGGGTAGACGTTTGCGTGAATGAAGTTGCTAGTTGAGTTAGGGCCAATAAAATCAAACATGAAAGTAGAACTACTTTACGGTTGAAAATGTCAGATAAACGCCCTGACAAAATTTGAAAAGTGGTTTGCCCAATTAACAAAGAAGTACCTGCCCATGATACTGTTGATTCGGCGTTTAATTCTTTTGCAATTTCCGGTTGAATAACTGAAATAGAAGTTTGATCAATGAATGAAACAAGTAGCCCCAATGCCAAAGCTATAAAAGCAACAATCAATTGCTTTCGAGGAAGGATATTTGTTTGATCCTGTATTGTTATCACTTTCTTTACTTTTGGCATGATGAAATGATTTGTGTTGTCACACCATGATAGGTTTGTGAAGTCTTGCCATGCTTTTTTAGTTGACCAGGGGAATAACCCTTTCTTTATAAGGGATGTTTTTGAGTGATTATTCACAACTATATCGTCATTAATTTGGAGATTACATTGCCTAATGTTGGTATTCTGTTAAAGGTTCGGCTAGCTAGCCGCAAATTCAAACTTCTTCTGTTCGGGTTATTTTTTAAGTGAGTTTTTGGGGCTCAAACTGCTTGTTGGCGTCAGGCGACCTGCGGATACGCTCCGAATACGCGGCTCCTGAAAAAGAGGCAGATTCAACGAGCAAAACCGGGGATAATTGTCCCTTCTTTGTATATTTGAGGCTGTCTGTATTTTCTTCATCCTTGCACCACAGTCGAAATTATAGAGGAGCAACCGCTTAGCCGCGAGTTTCCGTTTCCAGCGCAGAACTATTGTTCATCTCCTTTTACATTTTACTGTGAAAATTTTTTTGAATTTATTTTGATACAGAATAGAGAAAAAGATTAAACGGTTTTAAACAGAAGATATACAAGCTAAGTCTTCCAACATTTATTCGCCTGCATACTCCTAGTTTGGTTCTGTTTTTTCAATTATTTAATTCAATAAACAGCTTTTTCATTGCTCAACTTTTTTTCGCTTGGCTCGCTTTATAATCTTCACCACTATTCAATAAATACAACAGCCAATTGTTAAAGGGATATTCGCCACTCAAGTGCCTCATCTATATCCGTTTCATATCCCTCCTCGGTTATCATATCATATATACCATTAAACTCACAACTGGATATATTGTCTTATTAGTCAATTGTTGCAATCTCGGCTGTTCGAATAAACGTAGATATTAGCACGTCGCAGAAAACGTTTGATTCGTATTGACTTTAAGTCGTTCTTATCATCATATCTGATCATTTAAAATAAAATAAAAACAGTTAGTTTTAGAAGTCGTTTACCAGTTCATCCTTTTCATTACATTTATATCATTGATATACTCGTTTGTTTGTGTAATCGCGTTTCTTTTCATTCACAGCATTAATTAACCATATACCATTTCATATCATGATGTCTATACAGACTCCACCTTTAAGCAGCGATAATTCTATAGCAAACTCTGTTAATGACAAATCCCAAAAATCAATCAAGAAGAGACCAAGATCCAAAACTCCTGATTTAACAACAGCCACGACGACTACCACAACAGATTCAAAGAAAAGAAAAATAAAAGAAGAACCAAACGAAGAGGAATCAAAAGATAAAGAAGTTATAATAATACCCTCAAAGAGTAACAACAGTGTACGAAATGATGTTGAATTTTCTGGTAAGATTTATTCATCATTGATTCATTCGGCTTTAGATTCGTTAGATAAGGTATGTATTTTTCTTCCATCTTTATTTCATTATTGTTTTGCCCATTTGAAATGTGTTTCCAACTTTGGCTTCTTTTGATTGATGTTTCCTTTTGATACTAACATACAAGCGTGGGGTCACATGATACGATATTATAGAAAGACTCAACCGCTATTGAAAGTTTGGCAATGCAAATAGCTTTGCCTTCGAGTAATCCGGAATCGATATCGATTACAAATTTAAATATAATACTTAAAACTCTAATCAATGAAATTTCAAGGTTAGATAATAAACGTACATTGACTTTGATCCAGTCGATTTTAAAAATCAACTGGTTCAATTATTCGGCCAACGAAGAATTCAAACAACGTTTCTCGACTTTTTTGAAAGTTCTAGTTTCAGGAATTCCAAAATGGTGGAATGATGTCGCAGATAGTCTTATATCTGATTTCATCAAACATAAAAGTGATTCATTAGAAATGCATCACAATACATTACATTATATAATTCAAATTATTCCAACATCAACTAACTCGTTTCCATCTTTACTGAGAAAGCATTATCCTAGTAAAAATGCCAGTAAGAAAGAATTGGTCAATTACGTTATCAATTTACTCAAACTGCTAGATTATTGTGAGGAGCTCAGATACCCCGTTTGGTCACTACTCGTGGAAAACTGCATCAAATTGGATGTTGAGTTACAAAATGAATTGGAAGATGTCGATGACGATGATCTAGATGATGCTTTAAATTCTGACGTGGAATTATCAGATGAAGAATTTTCAGATAATGAAGAAGAAGAGATTGACAAGGCCAAGAATGACAACGAAGGGGAAGTTGCCTATGGAGGTGATGATACAGACTCTGAAGATGAAGCCCTGCTGGAAGAAGAAGAAGAATACAACATTGAAATACAATCAATATCAGGCCTATCTTCCAAGTTGGATAACATCATGCAAATTCTTCTGACCCACACAGCAACTACATTTGATGGTGAAAACACTGGATTGTTTAATACTCTAACATCACTTTTCAAATCGCATGTTTTACCAACTCACTATACCAGATACATACAATATTTAATGTTTAATCTATCACAACAACATACTATGTTAACAGATTCATTTTTAGCATTACTAATTGATGTTGTTTTCAACGTCAATGAAGTTACAAGTAACAGAATCAAAGCAATGCAATACGTGTCTAGTTTTATTGCTAGAGCCAAGATGATCACTAGGCAACAGTTAAAGATAGTTTTGAGTTACTTGACATCATGGTGTACTGCTTTTGTTTCAGAACGTGAAAAGGAAATCGGTAATGGTGAAGGTGGTATGGAACGTTTCAAGATGCTCTATTGTGTTTTCCAAGGTTTGTTGTACATTTTTTGCTTCAGATTCAGGGAATTGAAGAATGAAAGGGATGAATGGGAATTACAACTTGACAAATTTTACAACAAATTGATAATATCCGGTTTCAATCCACTTAAGTACTGTAATGAAACAGTTGTACTAATATTTGCCAGAGTGGCACAAAAGGTTGATTTATGCTACTGTTATTCAATCATTGAAAGAAACAAACGTGAAAGATTGAACGGTATTAAAGGCTCTGCTTATACTCTTGGTGCCAAAAACGCCGATGGGAATAATTTTAAGAGACTCAAGTTCGAAAGTAAACAAGAGTTTCTAGACCTAGAGGCTTATTTCCCATTTGACCCAATGATGTTGAAGAAGTGCAAGAGAATCGTTAATGAGAACTATATCGAATGGGTTAATATTGACGATGACGATAGTGAATAATTTTGAAGCACTAATTGAAATGTGACATTCCACCAACATAGTTCTTTCGAGTGGTTATTTATTTATTTAAATAGTTCTTCCAAAGTTGTTCTATAATTAATTTAGTTGACTACGAAAAGAAAATGGAAAATTAATGTCAATATTAATAAAAAGAAAAAGAATAAATAAATAAATAAGGGATGGAATTATATCATCAATCGTCTAACTCCGCTAACTTTCCACTCACCTAGCCGCTTACTGTATTTGCAACCCAACAATCTCTTTGATGTAACAGGACATCTTCCACCACTAACTTCGTCACCTTCTCTTAAATACTTGTAGATACAAGTATAACAGAAAACAAATCCAGTTTCAATAACAGCAGGATTATGTATATCTTCACCACATAAGGGGCAAATCCCGCTTTTTGTTTTATTCTTCAACAATTTTTTGACTTTGGGAGCATTACTCAATTCAGAAGTTAATAACAATGGTGGTTGGGGTGTTTTGGTAATTAATGAGTCCTTCTTTAAGTTTTTGTTTATTTCTGAAGTGTTCCACCATTCAAGGAACTTTAATAAAAAGATTGAAATTGGTAAGATTGAATTCGACGTGAATAACATTGATTTCTTAAGTGGATGGATTAACTTATAGTATAATTCCACTGTTGATTCAGTTAACGATTGTGGTCTGATACGGAAATCTTCGGTTTTTGTTGATGATGGAGTCGTACGTAGGAATGTTGCAGTACGTTTTTCATCTAATTGATAGTCAAATTGATTGAATCTTGAGTATTTAATGTTAAATAAATATTGTATAACAGTTGTTGATTTGAATTTTCCTGACAAGTACAACACTTTGAAAAGCAAATTTATCAATTTGAAAATTGAACTTAATGTTGGATATAGTTTCAAAAACCAGTACTTGAAAAAATCTTTGTAATTCTCCGTTGGTTTTAATTGATTTAATAAGTAGGTTGGTAATAATTTATCATACAACAGGTCAAATTTCTCTTTCAAATATGGAATGAACAGTAGGTCAATTAACGAACCGATAATTTGATATTTTTTCAATCTTTTCAAGTTTTCATATTTACTCAAAGTTCCATCGTTACCACCTTTTAGATTCAATTTCAAACCATTGACCCTTTTTAAGCCGTAGAATTTCTCAATGAACGATGAGTTCCACGACGACAAATACTTGTACTCTATTAAGCCTCTAATTAATAAATTCAACCCATCAAAATTGTTCAAGACTTTAATTAAATGACGTGGGTATCTGTTTGTGTAATGGATTAATATGAATCTAATAGATGGAGATAGTAAGTTTTCTAGTTCATTTGAAGAGATAACTTCGAACAAGGTTGGAGTCTCTTTGTCTAAAGAACGTGAATCCAAATTGGAGTAAAAATCCATAGCTGTTCTTTGTGTTTTCTCTGTTCTGTAAAGTTTCTTATTAATCGGATGGTGCAGTGGATATCAACAGAATCACAAGTTAAACCTTCAGATATAGTTATATTTGCTCCACTCTCAAACTAGTTGAATAGTACCCTTGATAGCGGTTGTGCTTTCCAAATCGGTACAAGTTAGAATCTAATCGACGCGACTACTTTTTAATCAAAAGGGTCTAGGACCCGTCGATTCAATTAACCTTTGTTTTTCCAACTCAGTGGAGTTGATTTAATTAGGGCAAGACAAGTCAAGACGCTTTTACACTTGTTTTTTCAGCTTATAGACAACATATATTACTCAAATCTACTTGCAATTGATATCAAGTATAATTCACATATAGTTCACTAATGACAGATAGACTAACCCAACTTCAAATATGTCTAGACCAACTGACAGACATGTTCTTTGCCTCACTGACTTACGTTGATCAAAACCATCAAGCAGTGGTATTACACCCACAAGATAAGAAGATTCAGGACCCTGAGCATAATCCACCATCTGAATTTGATTTCAATTCCAATTTACAAGAACTAACCTCTGACATTATTTTGAAAACGAGGCAAATCTTAACTATTATTGATACGTTACCTGGTGTTGGAGTTAGTAAAGAAGAACAATTGAAGAAAATTGAAACCTTGACTAAAGAATTGGATGAACTAGAAGAAAAAAAGAAAATGATGATTTGGAAGAAAGAGAATTTAGTAGATTTCGTTAATGAGCTGATTTTGCAAGTTAGTAAAGGCATTGCCGATACGAGGTGAGAGTTTCCTTAACTGGGTCTGTTTTAATAATTGCTTGGGTGCTATATCCAGACAAAGACTTATTTAATTAAGTTACGTGTGCTCATTTGGATGGGCAAGTATGCTGCGGATATTACGGTACCACTGATTCAATGGGTTTTCAAATCCCAGTATGATTTGATCAGGCAGAGTACCTGAAATAAGCGATTACATTTATGAACCATTGATTAAGCGCCATATGATCTGGTATTCGAACCATCAACGAGAGTTAACGCATAAAATGCTGACAGGTTACTGTTCACTTTCAAAAGTGATGTGTATATTAAATAAGTATCTGAGTATCAGTATTATAAATCTCTTTCACTAATAAATCTATAAATATGTACAAACATATGGGAAAAAAGAGTATGGGGTAGTTCAGGTTAGTGTTTGTAAATATCACAGTAAATGTCCCAAGTTGGTCTGATTCTGGACTCATGACATTCCTTTTTAGTCCATTCCATACCGTAAATCAAAGCCTTGTACTTGTTAAACGTCAAGAACACCATTATGGCAAGAACTATCATAACAGGATAAGTATTTCTTTTGTTTTTAGATGCAACATACTCGAATAATTGGCACACTAACAAAATGGCAAAGAACAAAGAAGGTAGGTAGTCGTGAATAAACAGCAGTTTGTCCGTGAACATCAACGGAACAAAATTTAAAAGATATCCAACAAGGAAATCTAATCCGTTGTTATCAAACTTAACGAATTCTTTTGTATAGTTTGGTGATTTGTTTGGGTTGAAGGTGATAACTTGGCCAATTTTAAACGTCAAGAAAGAGAGTATTGCTACTCCTGTTAAACAGTAAACAACGAAGTTACCTAAGTAGTAGACAGTAGCATTTTCTTGTGACCAGTAATTTACACCTCTGTTTAAGAATATCCATTGGGATGGGAAACTCTTGAACGAATGCTCATTCGATAAAGTCTTTGCGTATTTAAACATTGATAAATGAACCTGAATGATTTTTTCAAAGATTGACATGTCCTTTGATTGGACTTGTGGTAAGTCAGGAAGGAATTTTTCGTGAGTGTTACTTTCAATGTACCATAAAGATCTTTCATAGATTGGTTTTTCAATACAAATGACTTCATTTTGACCGAAACCCCAATCTGGTAAAACGTTTTCTGTTGCAAGCAAATAACATTTATTCTTAATATTATAAATTTGGAAAGCGGAATCCAAAGCACGTAATCTTTTCTTTCCCAGCTCAGTCTTCGTATGTTGTGTGGAGATTCTAATTTCAAAGTTCAAAAAGTTGTCTCCCAACCACGTCCCATTTCCGATTCTTGAAACTTCATGGTTATAATCAGTTTCTGAAACTGGTGGTTTTTGATCAGGGTTAATCCATAGATAAGAATTTGATACATTGTGGAATAGCCTAATTTGTCTGCCGGATTCAATCTCTTTGGTACGTCTCAATAAATCACCGACGTTTGACTTGATCCGTTGTTCGATGAAGAACAAATTGTTCTCATCAGGGTAATCGTAACCGGTCACTTGTTTGGAGCCTGATTTTGGATACGTTGCATTATGAGAATGTAAGTACTTACCAGTATGTTGATGTCTGAATGTAACAGTGGAACCAAAGGAGACATCAGTAGTGATATTTTGCAAGTGATTGTTTTCCAAAGTTTGTTGGTAAGCAGGTGGCATCAAGTAATATCCAGGACCAAATGAATTCAAGAGTTTAGTATGAGCAGCAAAAGTAGCAAGGTAAACAGCAAACGGAACAACCAGTAACACGAAAAGCTTGGATAAAGAGTACCTAGCAACAAATCTGTTTGTCAAATCCAAGTCACCAACCATTAGCCAAACTCTTCTTGAAGTAAGGTAAAAGATCCAAATGAAGGTGAAGAATCCGGACCATTTGGAACTAATTGTACAGCCTAATGCAACAGCACTAATAATCAAGGAACTCCACCATCTTAAACCAAAAGCTTTACTACTGTCACTGGTCTTGATCAAGGCAATTGACAAGGCTGTGAAGAATAATAATGGGCCATCCAATAGAAAAAGTCTTGATTGTGTAATTAATGAATTCTCAAAAGTGATTAGGAAGGCACCAAACAAACTAATGAAATGTCTAACACCGGATAATCTTAAAATCTTATAAGTCAATAGAACAAGAGCCACACTACAAAATGCAGAGACTGATCTTAGAGCCACGTAAGGGACTAACATTCTACTTGTTTTGTTAACCAAATAAGATTTACCCAATGGTTCAAACTCAAAGTCACCTTTATAACCAAAAATTGATGCAACAAAAGTATAAAGTAATTTAACAAACGGAGGGTTAATATCAATGAAATATTCTCCGCCCAAGTATCTGTTGATTTGACTGCCCAAATGAACCTCGTCGAAAACAGATGAACTGGGTATATCGATATTTATCAGACGAGTAAGCATGGCAGCAAAGGTTAAAATCAGTAGATGAAGTCTTTCCGATTTACTTAACTTGTTTTCATCACTGGAGAGTGGGGAAGTACGTAGGTATTCTCTTGCTGGACCAGATTTAATAACAGTAGAGGAGTCATCTGGGGTAGCTGTTTTCACCTTTGAGATCAGAGTTTTTGAACTTTTGAGCTTTTCTTTACGTGCCATGTTGGAGTAGTTTGAATGTAAGATCCCAATTGAAAACTCTGATTCTTTGATGTTCAATGGGGCAAAACCAAGAAAAGACAAAGACAAAAGCTAGAGAAGAGATAACGGCAACATACGTAAAAAATACACGTACCTAAATGAAGTACACCAATTTGAAAATCCGGTAGAAGTGAAAAGTTCTAAGCCTAAACAGATAACCGATAAATGCAGACCGCGAGAACTGGTTCACGCCGCATTGCGTCGCTGATCAGGTATCGACGCGTCTTTTCGGTGGCGTGTGCGGTTTTCTCTAATTTGTGGCTGGTTGCTCTTACTCTTGTACTTACAGCAGTAGATAAATAGATCCACATCAAGAGCTGTAAAGGTTTGGTATCCAATTTATACATTTTTATTTTACCTATCCAATTTTACCGTTTATTGAAAAGAGTTAACATGGGCAAAGCAGAGTTTGGAACGGCAAAACATCTCTCCAATCAACTGAAAAAGAAAGGTTTACAAAAGACAAAATTCTACTGTCAAATTTGTATGAAACAGTGTATGGATGACAACGGATTCAAGTGTCACATTCAATCGCCATCCCATATCAAGAATTTAGAATTGAAATTGTCAGAAAGCAATAATAACTCTAAAATGTTAATTCAAGAATATTCAGATAAATTTATAACTGATTTCTTGAAACTATTAAGAATAAATCACGGTGAAAAGTACATTGGAATAAATCGGTTTTATCAAGAGTATATTCAAGATAAAGACCATGTTCATTTGAATTCTACAAAGTGGAAACATTTAACAAGCTTGGTAATGTACTTGAAAGAAAATGGGATCTGTAATGTTTCCGTTAATGAAGAGCTTGAAGATTCCGATCATGAGAAGTACGGCATAGCGTACATCGACAACAGTCCTGAATCCGTCGCCAGAAAACAGCATGCAAAGGAGAAAAAACTGAAGAGCGACGAAGAAATATCTTTGAAGTTATTACGTGAACAGATAGAAAACGGTAATCAAAGGAAACAACAAGATATAAAAGAGTCAGCCAATGATGTTAAAGCGATTAGTGAGTCACTGGAACCGTTAGAAAACAGGGATAAGATCAAGATATCGTTCGGTGGCGGTTCATCCTCACCAGCAACAACAGATACTGTCAAGAAACCAATCATGAAATGTGGTATGAAGATTATACCAACTGACTTATCAACCGGTAAAGAAGGTGAATTTGTGCGGTCAGGTGAGGGTAATAGTAAGAAACCAGGCCTGAAGTTGAAGAGTAGGTTTGGCGCTAACGCTTCAAGCGCAGTTAAAGTCAAGAGTGGTAATGTGTTTAAATTGAAGAACAAGAAGATTGAGGAAAACTTAAATGAGACTGTGTGATTTATAGAGAGCATTTTATTTTGGGCTCGTTTTGTTCGCAGATATCGTATGGTGCTGAAAACATAAGGCGCTTATCAATCTTACTAATGCTAACGATAGTCTTTCTTGTTTATTTATTATCACCATTTTAATGGAATGTATCGGGTATTATATATATGTAGTATATAACTTATGTAAATTATTGATGTTCAAAGGTGAAATGCAAAAAACATTGAAAAAAATTAAAAAAATAAGTTCAAAAACGTATCTAAAAAAATTTATATTCATATAACAAGTAAAAGGAGAAGTTTAGAGGAACAAAAAATTATTTTGAATATATTCAATTAAAACTCAAAACGATTCTTTTGCCTTTCTTTTTCCCCTTTTTACCATTTACCTGTTGTTCTTCTTTAGCTTGATGAATCAGGAATTCAACGTCAAGGGCATCATCATCCAATTCATCCTCAAAAACATCATTTGATTTGAGAATCTTCGTTCCCCATATTGTCTTCTCATACTTTGATTCATCATTCTCTGAATTCTGTTGGTTTGGGTTATCCACGGCGGATAAAACTTTAGGTGAAGACGATGGCGAGGTAACCTCATGAGCAAGTGGTGGAGCATCATCATCAGAGTACCGTCTACCCAAATGATTGAATTCATTCTCTAATTTCAAAGCATATCCGAAGTCTTCTAAATTCATATTATTTTCTTCAGAATAAAACTGCAGCGTCTTCAGCTCTAGTTCTTTCTCAAAGTTGATCTTATTACGGTTTTCCTTTTGTTTTTTCCGTTGGATTAATTTAGACCGTTCATTTAATTTTTTACTGAACTTGGAATATATATCTTGAGGAATCAATGGAACGTTATTCGACGACCATTTAAGTTCAAGGAATCCTAATTCTGTACCTATTGGCAAATGACCTAAATATTTAACCTTATTCAAAAGGTCTGTTGTTAACACACTGTTTTCATAGTTGATATTTTCTAATTTCAGCTTCAAAACCAGAGGGAAATGAGGGTAAGCATTATACAGCATTTTAAGTATTTGTATATCAAGATTTGATAAAACGAACTTCGTTGAAGAGTTTGAATGGTATTGGTAGAAGTAAAACCCTTTCTCGTGGCCAGGCATAACAAATTCATGTTGCTTTATAGATAAATCATTAAAGTTCAAATGATCGAGATTTGAGTCAGAGTCTCTTGAAGATAAAGAGGGAGGTTGAACCGATGATGATTCAAAAGAACTTTTCATGGCTTCCATTTGTGCCTTAATCTTCAGCAACGCCATTTCATAATGGATACCATCGTCGTTGTACATTTCTTTATCCACTAACTGTTGGGCCTTTATCAAGTTTAGTTCATTCTCAAAACACGCCAATATGAAACGTAAATCAGACTTCATTATTCTAGAATAGCTGACGTGACTGCAGGAGTTGAATAAAAATGAGTCTGGAGTGGACTCATGGTTAATCCATGGAATATTACCTTTCAGCTCTTGTCCTTCTAAATAAAGCTGGAAAGGTTGTGCATATATTTTAGAAACTGGTCTATACATCAACCTTAGTTCAATTTCTTCACCAACAATAGGTCTTTCAAATCTCTCATCCACTTGATTAACCAAAACAGGTAATAATTCTTGTTTCTCTCTAATATCTTCTGAACATAGTGGACATTTAACTTTGTTTTTATGTAAATGAGCCTCTTCCAGTGGCAAAGTGGCAAATAATCTCAATAAACAAGAATAACAGAAAACATGTCCACATTTGGTCATTCTTGGGGCAACAAACTCATCTCCTAGACAGATCGGACAATGATGGTCATTTTTATTAATTATGACTCTAATTATAGAGGAATCATCTAGTGGGACGTTTGGATCTAATATTTGAGTACGATAATCACCTCTATAGTCAACAATAAATCTGTAATTCACATTAACATAGTTTCTACCAGTTAAATGCAAACCATTTGTATTTCTATGTCTTCTAGCTGGCTTTCTATCAAGTAAGTCATCTTGATGGTGATCAGGTAATTGGAAATCAATCAAATGACTAATGTCCATTCCCTTCTTACCCTTTACGATGGACCTTTCAACATAATCGTCATAATGCGATAGTTCAGGTTTACCGTTATTTGACTTGTTATTGAATCTTTTGTAGTTTTGGCGTTTGCTTGGTCCCTTGTTTCTAGTTCCAACATGAACGCCTGTGACTTTCTTACCGGAATTCAAACCAGAAAGAGATGTTTGTGAAGTTTGGGAGGAAGATGGCGGTGGGTAATAGTTTGATGCCGATGATGATGATGATGATGACAGAGCTGCATCCATTCTAGTGGAGTCTTTTTTTGAAAATGACATTTGTACGGATCCTTTTGTGCTGAAGTTGTTAGTTTGTTTGTTTGTTTTGTAGAGTGACGTGACGTGATTGAATCAAGTTGAATGAGTTTGAGTAACCGAAGAGTCCATAATAAGGCAAGCCTATGTGAAGAAAGGAATTAAACTGTTAATCGTGTTGTGGGAAGGGTATAACCAGAGGCAACCTTGGTAAACACTTCTTTCCCTTGATTGTAAACAAGGAACGAAAAGGTAACAGAAAGGTACTAATTCTGAGCTTTTATAAATAATATGCACAGGCAGCCCTCTCTTCCTTCCTATCTAAAAGTCCTCATGTTAATAATTTTAATAATAACTGATGTTCAATAGATCAGTCAGTAATTTAATGGCACGTGATGCGCTGTTGACAGATTATTGTGCTTATCGCCGTCGGATGACTTTTAGTTTCGACGCGTCTGTAGTTTTCTGACAACTTTCTTCTCCTGTTTTAATGTGTGGTCCGAGGTGTGTGTTAGCACGTGATCGGCAGTGCCATTCATTATGCCTTATGCATACCGATCGAAGCAAATTAGTTGAGATAATGCAACAGTCAAATAGTGGTAGCTTTGGAGACTGGAATTAACCAGATCATCAATACAAGACAGAAAGATTGCAACTTTCTGAGGTTGCAAGTAAATAAAGGGGTGCTTGTTGGATTCTGTGACGCAGTAAATTGTTTTCAAGAAGGCTTGTTGGATAAGTACATAATGGACCACCAAGTGAGACAAATAAAAGATTTACCAACGATAGAGAACACCCAACTGGCAACTCAGTACCAATATACCACTCCACAATTTTCAACGGATACAACATCTGATTTATTGATACATTATGGTTCTCAATTTTGGATCATTGAATTAGACTGTGAACTAATATCTGAAACAAATCGTATAAGACTTCCATTCTGCGGACACGACCAGGTAATACCAATTGAAAATGTTGAGATCATGTCTTTACAAGATCAAACCAACGGAGAAACGAAGGCAGGTTCTATTAAATGTATGTTCCCAATTTGGATCTTCATATTGAATGAGTCGCTGATCTTGAATTTCAACGATCTAGGGTTAATCTTCAAAATACCTTATGAATTGGTCAGCATAGCAGGTATTTCCCAACAGGGTAAGTTATACTTGAACTTGGAACATGGATTGAGTCACGAAGACATACCGACTGAATGTCAACTATACCCTGGTTCAAACAATGTAGGTGACTTGTATCCTTTATTTAGAGAATTTGCAGGGTTTACTCATGAACAAGCAATAAGATTTGCATACTCTTGTTTGAACGAGTGTATTGGATTAACGTCCAATTACAAAGACAGTGACGAAGAATTTGACTATTTGGACGATGCGATGCAAAGTAATAAAGAAGGTAACAAGCCAATGCCAAGTGAAGGTGGTTCTAGAGCTACACAAGAAGAAGAGTTAAAGTTGTATGAACTGGGACAAGCTGATGATGAATTGAACGATGATCTATTGAAGTATCATGACGATGGAACTGAAAGTGGAATGTACGTTGAACTAGGAACTTCCAGTGGTGTGAAAAGAACTAGAGATGATGAAGAGGACTCTAGAAAGAATAGAAAAGTTGAGTGATTAACCATTGCTTTCTCACAGTGTAATATTTGAGATTATTTATTTGTATTGGTATGTAGAAATTACAACCTTAATTGATTAATTAATTAAAAGGAAGCCTTTAAAAAAATATGGCGTTTACAAAATTATAATCTCAAAAATTTATAAATATAAGACATAAAACAAAGGAAAACAGAGAAAAACAAAGAAAAACATAAACGCAATCAAACAATTAAGGCGAGCAAAGAATCAAAAATCTAAGTACTTGTAATAATCTAGAAAAGATTAGAAGAAAAAGAATTAAAAAGAGCTGTCAACGTATAAGCATTCTGTGTCGTTCTCAAACCCATTGAAACAGGTTGAAGCAACAGAAGTATAAGCGCCAACGTTTTTGAAGTATAGCCAATCGCCAACTTCAACTTCATGTGATAATGAGCATTTAGCAGAAATACAATCTAACCCATCACAAGTTGGGCCCCAGATTGAATATTCTTTATCTTCGACAGCAAACGTATCGGAATCCGATAAGTAATTATCGTAAAAAGTGAATTCACCTTTTGAAGTTAGAACCTTTGGTTCAACAACTTGGTGATCGAATAAAATACAGTTCAAGTTACCGTAAACACCGTCATTGACATAGATTCTTTCCTTTAAAGAGACATCTGTTTCGCCATTTTGTCTCTTTAATTGGCCAATTAAGTCTCTTCTCTTAGAGGTAACATGAACAGCTAAAGTGAAACAGGAAGCACTTAAAAATCTACCCAATTCTGAAATCATACCTAGTTTCCCTTCGTATTCAGCAACAGGGAAATGTTTCTCCAAAGTAGCATTTAAAATGGTTGAAGAATTAGCAAATGTATCTTTGGAGAATCCTCCACCAACATCTAAAACATCGAATTGTAAACCATGTTCTTTACAAGCGTAATCAAATAAGATTTTGGAATCACTAACAGCTTTTTCAATAGTGTTGAAATCATTACAGCCCGAACCAATATGGAACGCAACACCACGAACGTTCAAGCCTAAGTTCGCACATTCATCAATTAACAACTTACTTTCAATGACATCAGCACCAAATTTAACGGATAGCGGACAGGTGGATGTAGAATCATCGGTTTGTAATCTAATCAAGATACCAGTTTCTGAGTGAAATTCTTTCAACTTGTACAACTCATCCAGGTTATCAACAGTAGTTAAATCAACACCACGTTCTTTAGCGTATCTAATATAAGGAACGGTTTTGCATGGGTTTGCATAGATAATTCTACTTGAATCAACACCATGCTCCTCTAAGATCAACTTGATTTCATTCTTAGAAGCACAATCAAAACCTAAACCTAATTCAGATATGGTGGAAATTAACTTTGAGTTGTTGTTACATTTAACAGCATAGTATGGGTTAATACGAGGTAATTTTTCACGCCATAGCTGGACTAAATTTTTAACTTCACCTAAATCACAAACATAAAATGGATCTAACTCATCCGGGTTGGCGCATTTGGCAGGGTTTAAAGTCAATAACTTTTGTTGAATTGTTTGTCCAATCAAGCTCATTTGATAAGCTTCGGCTTTTTCTTTTTTCTTAGATTGGTAGGTTCTCTTCGAAATCATTGACTCCTCAGAGGGAGATTGGTACATTGGAACAGGAGCCATCCTGATATTAGCAGTAGTTGGAATAAATGGAAGTTTCTTAGTTGATTGAGTTTGGTATTCGGTAGCAGCAATTGATTGAGATTTAGCAGTTGAACTAATGTATCGAACAATTGGTTGAATAAAAATACTTGAAGTAATTGAAGATTGTCTTGAAACCAAAAACATGTATTTTCTGATGGTCTTCTGATTGAAATTCGAACAAAGGAAAGCTTTATAGGGGCTGAAAGTGGAAAGAAGAAACCCTGTTTTGGAATCTTTTTATATATTTGTTATCTAGTTTTAGGTGATTGAAAGGGGAGGGAAACGGTATTCTTTCAAAAATTGGTTAAGAAGACGTTATGCGGCAGCTCTCGTTATTATTATTATGTTTAGACTGATAGTTGTATATATATCGAAGGGAAAGGGAAAAGAAACAGCAAATAAAAAGCTAATAGAAATCTTCCATTTTTATAGTCAACAAGGAAATTGCAGATCTGGTAAGAATAATTATTTGCTTGTTTCTGTTAGAAAATTTTTCCAGGACCTTTTGGTCCCCTTGCTTAATTAAGCGTAGGTGTGAGGGTGTCTATAAAAACAGAGTTTTAGAGGGCTTGAAAACTGTGAGTAACACTTATGAAATCAATTCAAAAAGAGCTTTAAATTACAAATAAAGTATGAAAATGCATTCAAATGTAGTTGAAGGGTTGAAATCTGGAGGTTAGAAGTGCTATAAATTCATTGTTCCCCGGATTTTGACCGAACTGATGGTAAATGGTCATCGGCGTTTCAGAGCGTCCCAAAGCGGAAGGCTGATTTTGCATCGCGGTAAATTCTGCAGCAAGATGCTCCAACAGAGTGAGTTGTGACTGTGAAGGGTAAGGTAAGTAATCGTTGAGGAATAAGATCCCTTTTCAATACAGTACTTACTTCTTGTAAACTTTGTGTGTCTGTACTATTGTACTACTTCCAGTATCTCAACTGAACTGATGTTATATGCATATTAAATTAAGCATTGGATTAGATAGTACTAGATAGAGTGTCAGTACAATATATATATATATGAAATAAATAGATGAACAAATAATACAAGAAAGAGAGTGCAGGACGGAAAAACAGTAGAGTGCATCTTGAAATCAAAATATGCAACTTGAAAACATAACAATTCATAAACACGTAACAACAGATCATTATATAGCGACTAAAGAGCAGTCTCGTTAACTGCAACTTCCCCATCACAATGAAGACATCTGTATCTTTCGCTGTGAGCACTGACCTTACCTTTGTTCTTCATTAAGGTCCATTCCCCTTTAGCTGGAATTCTCAGACAGTTTTCATTCAAACATCTAGCCCTAGTCTTCTTGTACCTTAACCCACAAGAATTACAAAGTTGACCTTCAGTGGCTGACCAAGATGGTCTCCAACATGGTGATTGGTTGGAATGACACGAGATACATTGTCTCAATGGTAGGGAAGAAGATGGAGTCGAGTTTGCTGAAGTATGGGAGTGATATTGGTTGACCATTGAGATAGTAGTGTTTGGGGGAGTGGTAACATAGTTAGTTTGCTGTTGTTTCGGAGAAGTGTGAATAGTAGTTGTAATGAATTTAGAAATTGGAGATCTAGTGGGAGTCTTCGGAGTCTTTGGTGTGTATGAAGTTTGCTTTTGTTCTTGCTGTTGTGGAACTTGAATTGGAGGTAATTGTTGATGCTCTTGGTGGAAGTGCAGATTTGTCATTGGGGTGGCTGGCGGGGAAGATTTCGGTGTTTGGTGACCAGTAATTGATTGAATTGGCGGCAAAATAGTAGTTTGTCTCTTCGGTGATGATAATGAAGCGATTGGAATTGAGGTGGTCTTTGGTGACCTTTTTTGGGCTTCCTGAGGTTGGTAAATAACGTCCATTAAAGAGTAGCCCTTCAAGGATGATATTGATGGTAATTTAAATTTCTGTTCCTTTTCTTCAGATTCTTCAATGTTGCTGTTCTTGATCGTCACGTTAGATCTTGGCTGTTCTCTGTATAATGATGGAGTGGTAGTTAAAAGTTCAATGTCACGCAAGTAACCATGTGACTGGTAAGTATAATTGTTAGAGTATGGGTAGTTAACCAATCCGTTGTACTTGTTGTATTGGTTTTCGATGAATTGTGATAACTTGGAAGAGTTGCTTGCATTTGTAATCTTCTTTGGTAAGGATTGTTTTGTGATCTTAGATAATGTTGGTTTTAAGCCGACACAGTACTCCTTATACTTCTTGAAAAGCTCACTGTTTTCATGTTTGATCTTGCTGGAGTAATACTCTCTCCATTCTTCGTTTTGTTGTTCCATAAAACAGCCTCTTTCGTTACTTTCGTTCAAGTTAATTGAGGAGTTGACTAAGTTGAAAGAGTAACAAGTATCTGGGAAGTAGAAAGCAGCTTCTTCGGCAATGTGAACTGGTTTGGTACTTGGCTTCAACAAACCAGGAATCTGTTTTGGAGAAGAAGAAGCTGATGTTGGAGGAGTGTGTGGAACAGAGTCTTCTTTCTTGTTTTCAGATTTTGAAGCAAAGGAAATTGTAGGAACTGGATATAATTCAATAGTAGAGCTTGGGTTCAATGGTGGAGTTAATGGTAATTCTGGTAATTCAAATAAAGGAGCGGCAGTTGATTTGTTCGATTTTTTGGTTTCATAGTTGGAACTAGCGATAGCTGAAGTGTAAGTGATAGGAGAAGACGGAGCAGTTTTAGCCTTCTTGCAAGAGTTGACAATGCCAGCACCAGTGATCGGACCAGAAGGTCTGGAATCTGATGGTGGTGATTGTTCAACCTCGTCGAATGATCTTTTTCTGTTGAAAGAAGATGAGATGGAAGCTGATTGGGCAGAACCAATGGTTGCGGCGGTATCATGAGTTAAAGCATAATTTTCTGATCTTGGTTGAGTCATAGTGTAGAAAGAAGATGATTTGGTATTAGTGGAGTCCGATTGGGATCTAGAGTGATTTAATAAGTTGTTGAGCTCTGAGTAATTTGATGAAGAGGTAAATGTAAACATATTATTAACGGAGGTTTCTTTGTAGGAATACTTTGTAGTGGCTTCGTTTGAATTGTTTATATAGCAATATTTAACGAACGTAGATGAGTATGTTATGTCTCAAATGAAAGAATTAAGGAACGAATGACGGGAAGTAACTGTGTATTTAATTAAGTATTACTTCTCAAGTAGGTAGTTAAATAAAAGAACGGAAAGAATTTGTAAAGGAGTGTGAAGTGTTGCTAAACGAATGTGACAATCAAGTGATTAGATCAAATGAAATGGGATACTGATGAGGGATTGGATTATGAGCGGGTTGCTTGATAGTTGCAAGATAAGAATAGTTTTGAGAAGGAAGAGATCGAGTCAGGTTGTCATAAGCCCAGATCTATTCGAATTGAGATGGGAATGGTTAGGGATATATAAAGGAAAGAGATTAAAAGCTGATCAAACGAAACAGACCAACAAAAAAGAACAAGAGATGGCTAGTAGAACAGGAACATCCCTATCAGGTGGACAGAACCAAAATGGCGAGCCTTCGTAGTTTCCCAATCGGGCAGCGGCGATTACTTTTCTGCAGGTAATAACGTCCCAATGGGGAAAGCGAGGGACTGAGCACAAAGAGAATTCCAGTGGATTGATGTACTTAGCGCGTCCCCTGGGACTAGCATGAAATTGGAAGACCAGCCAAGCCAGTCGACGTGATCAGAGAACCAATAAGGTGGATTGATGGATAGTTGGGTCGTTAGTTGGTTGGTCACATTGCAGATCACAGATTGCCGATATACATAAT
This sequence comes from Ogataea degrootiae, assembly GCA_019232045.1. Classification (NCBI taxonomy): domain Eukaryota; kingdom Fungi; phylum Ascomycota; class Pichiomycetes; order Pichiales; family Pichiaceae; genus Ogataea; species Ogataea degrootiae. The sequence goes on from JAHDIT010000021.1 coordinate 99,278, forward strand.
ATGTCCTATCACTAAATTCTGTTGGTTGGCCTGGTAACAGCAATGAAACGGATTACTAAATGTTTGGATATTCTATAGGTAAAGCTATATAAAACAAGTAGAACTATCCAAATCTTGTGGTTCAATGCTCTGTTTCGTGGATGCAACATATATATACAGACGGCTGCACAGTGTTCAGATCATGATTCATTGTGATTCATATTAGGCGCCACCAGGCAGCCGCGTCAACGAGACGAGAAAAACCAGCCCTGCCTGGTTTGAGATCTGGTTGTCGGTCGGCCTGTCTTGGTACCAGCGGTTGAATAAACAAATACAGCGATTATGTATTTCGTTTTGCATTCGGTAATTCAAAAAGTCCAACCATCTTTGGGGCTACTAATAGAAAATATGGGGTCTATAGTTATTTCAAAGTTTTATTCATGCACAGAAATTGAATCAAAGGCGAATGTCTGTCTGAAAACTGGCGCTCAGCTACTTAAGTCAATGAGAGAACAAATAAGATCAATAGAAATTAAGATCTCATATAATTTTAACAAAGCAAATAAATCGATTGAAAATTATTTGTTAAGCTTGTTACATTGTTCATTATTTCATCAACAGATGCCTTCCATAATTTTGTTCTTGATTTCTAACGAGCTTTTTGATTCTAATAGATCAATGTACTCCTGACTGCTGACGGCATAATGGATTCTGAAAGTGATTTATTTAGCTGGTAATTTCTTTTTCACTTATTGTCTGCTCATACAAATTAATAATCTTCTTATCAAATGGGCTTCGTATTGTTCAAAAAAGATAAACTATTTTAAGACAGAAAGGGATTCCTGGTAGTGTGAGGCCTCAAGGATATCTATCCTTGAATGAAATTGGCTTCAATTGTTCCAAGAGATTCAAGGTTATTTTCTGAAAAAACAGGCTTTTGAAGTATTCGAACACTCCAAACTTGTTGAAAAATTAAGTTTTATCATTTTGTGAGGTCCTGTTTGAAACAAATACAAATCATCAATCTCTACGTCAGTCTAATCCATCTGTTTTTAGAGATTCTAATCCACTAATGGATAATGAAAGATGATCATTTGGTAATCTATTTATCAAAATGTCATCTATTAGCAATGTATTCGTACTCATCAAATTATTTCTAATTCAAAGTAACATGCAGAATTTCATTTTAGTCTCTCATGTTCTCTGTAAGTGACTCAAAATTGGCACTGTTTGTTATTCTGGGCCCAAGTATAATTAATAATTTTGGTAATATTACTCCTTGATGGGTAGTCTTATTTATATGCTTCTACCAACAAACAGATGAGTGTTCGTGGTGCTGTCGTTTCAGGTCAATGATGAATGATATTCTTAGAGATGATGAATTTGGAAAGTCATGACAAGTTAACAAAGTCGACAGAAAGATTCCATGCAAAGTACATTTTTTGGCTGGCTTTTAGTTTTGGGAATGTAGATGGGAGCGACTTGATATTTCTACTTTTAGTATAAAATCGATAGTTGAAATTGATGAACGGTTATGGGTGCAACTAAATTTAAATGCTGATAAGCTACAGCCAACTGACTAAAGAATGTAACTTGTTTTACTTTCGAAATAATGATCGTTTGGTTTTCCTTACAAACAAGAAAGAAAAGCAAGCACATCCATTGGAGATGTGAAGAAACACACTCATAGTGGTATAACAAATTGTTTGACCTTTTAGTGGTGCAAATATGGAATGTGAAATATATTTCTGACAAAAAAAATCCCTGAAAAGTATCTGGAAAAATACTGAATGAAAAAGAAAAAGAAAATTGGTGCAAGAAATAAACCGAATTAGTGATCTATGAATCCCACTACCTTTTCAGGTTGGTCCGCATAGTTTGAATAAATAATCTTTATAAAATAATTCCATCAAATATATATTTGTGAAATTCAAACGTACCAATATATAAACATTAGATGTATTCAATGGTATAAAATAAAACTATTCTTCAAAATACGGAATCCATCTGAGCTTCCCAAAGCTTCGCTTTATAACTTACATTTGTTATACTTTTAAAACTCAATTATAAACTTCATAGTGCTTACTATCATAAAGAAATTAAAAATATTTGTTGCCATTTATAAAATAGTCTTCAAAAGCCTTACCTCTAAAACAGTCATATATTAATGAATACATTGAAAACATTTAAAAACTCATTTTTGTCAACAATTTGCCATCCTAGTATAGTGGTTAGTACTTCGCTTTGTGGCAGCGACGACCTTGGTTCGATTCCAGGGGATGGCACTTTTTTCACTACTCTTTGTTTCAATGGCGGTTAGTTGTAGATCTTTTTTTGTTACTCCTTTATTTCGGATGTAAAAGTTTAAAGAAAAACTTGTCACTTGTATAACATTATAACATATACAAACAGATTGCACGACTTTATATTGACTGAAAAACTAACAAAATATAACTTTAAGCGATTTATTATCTACAACTCTAACTGATTTTCTCTATTTTTTGCTATCTACTTCTCTGATGAATTCACTTCATTCAACAATAACAGTACTTCCATCAGAGCTTCCATCAGTGTTATAACCATTATTACCATTAATGTATCCATCAACTTCAAATTTTCTCAGAATACCAGAGACTTTCCCATCTTCGTTATTATTATACCTTTGTAGAGTCTTCAAAATCTTGCTGAAAACTTTTTCACGAACATCTGTAGCCCACAAAGTATCCATATGTTCATAAGTGTCCAAACCTAGTGTTTCCACATCACATGATAGCTGATCTAGAGTTTTATCAATATCTATCAATGAATCTGACTTACCATACACTAGTAGCATTGGTGTGGTTATAGTTTGGGTTGGGAATGGAGCCACTCTATTAGTTTTGGAAACAGACCCACTCAAGTAAACCAACCTGGATCCCGAAGAACCTCCTTCATCGAACATCTGGAACCGTTTATTACCTATGATTTGAAACCAGTGGACGATAGATCTAACAGAAGATGGTGAAAACATATGAGTGTAACCAACTTTTTTCTGCGACAACGAAAGATTTTTAGAATTCCAACCGAATAGTAACACTAAAGAATTATCAACGACTATTTCATAAAGTTTAGGTCCCATCATCTTTTGCCAAAACACAACAGAAGGTAATATAGCTCTTCTACCAAATAGCCTGTACATCAAATTAGGCGCGGAATAAACAAAATAGGATAGTAATGGATGGTTCAAACCTTTTGGAATCATTGCTGGTGATAAACCAATAAATAACTTAATTTTGGAATTTAACGAAGGGCTTAACGATAAGGAAGCTAAACATTGAGCCGAGCCTTGACTGAAACCAATATAATTGAGGCTTTGCTGTTTGGTGGCATTTAAGATATAGTCTATAGTATCTGGGATATCAAACATTGCAAATTCATCCAGTGAATAATCCCAAAACTTGTAATCTGTTGAGGGTATGTTCAAATGTTTTCTTGAATACTTGTTTCCTCTGTTATTACCTAACCAAACGTCATAGCCAAGATCACACAAGACAAATGGTAAACATTTGGAAGTTTTATCACCTAGAACAAACAACTCACTATTAGTTAGCAGTCCGTGATGCATATAAACGACAGGCTTTTCCAGTTGTTTAGTTGTGGAGGTTGTCCTTTTGTTTAAAATACGATGAATGGATAAAAGGTAACCATCTTTTGTTTGAACCACATGCTCATGAACTTTATAACCATGCAAATGAACAATTTCTACGATGTCAACAGCGTCCAATATCTTGTTGTAAAAATCATTTTCAAGTTCGTCTAAATTATCAGTAAGGTTTTGATCGTTAGGAGATTCAGTACCTTGTGAACCTCTCTTGTTAAATTCTATTGAGACTGAGGAGTTGAACCTTGATGAAACGTTGTCAGGCTCGTTAAACCTGGTTTGGAACTGACTTAAGAGAACTTCAAAACCTAGAGCATGGTATATCAACAATGGGAATTGAATTATGAGAGCAATTATATTGAATACCAAGTTGAGTAATGTAGAGAATAGGGCCATTGATAACGGCGATGGTATTTATATATGTGTTTTGAGTTAGGCGCTCCGAAAGAGAGAGTGGACAAGGGCTTTTTCGGCCAGTTAAGTTTATAACGAATGAGTGAGTGTGTAGTTGCTTATCACTAAGTAGTTTGGTATTGTTGAGAACTTTTTGTCAATGGCATTCTGTTCCTTTAAATATTGAAGGTCATATGTACAGTTGTAAATAAGTAAATAGTTTCCCACTGTTTGTCTTCATCATTGGTTTCGGCGATTCCTCGATCCCAATTCGCATGTGCTTATTGAATAATCTAATCAGTTTTTCTTAAAATGATGATAGTGAAACTCATTTTGTTCTCCTTAATAAGAAAAAAACCCCCAACAGGCGCCGTTTTCCCCGTAAACCGTTTTGACAGAATTTTCCCAGAAATTCAGTCATACACTAGAAATTTTTTTTACCTCTACATATGACAAGAGATAAAGAGAGATGGATCCTTAATTGAAATGGAAACACAAACCACAATTCACTAAGCACTTTCATTAAACATAACTCAACGCAAATAGCTTGCAAACAAATTAATACGACTCCTTTATAAGAACAATAACAACCACCGATTCCTTAAATTAGAATCGGTTATAGCCTACCAATCTCAACAAATCACTTGAAATTGAGCTAATCATCGTTAAACATTTCACTAAAACTTATCAACTACAATCTCCGTAAAACAAAATATTGACTTGCAAAGTCTCGATAAACATCAAATATAGATTGCAAAATTTACATATTATAGCTGAACACAATATCATATAATAATGGCTCCAGGTACAACTTCAAACCAACAACATACGATTTCCAAGAGACCAAGATTACCCAAGACTTCCTCTGGTGCCGTTGATCATTTAGCGATCAGTGAGTCTTTAGGCTACCGAATCTTCAGAAAGCAAAAAAGAAAAGCGTGGCATCCAGATGAAGATATGATTCTTAGAAAGTTTGTGATTGAAGATTTTGTTAGATTCAGTAAACTTCCAGAATACAAAGATGAAAAAATTCCTGCTGATTTAGTCGACTGGGATCTCATAGCTGATAAACTACCAAATAGAAGAGGTAAAGACTGTAGGAAAAGATGGTCAAACTCCTTAGATCCAAGCTTGAGAAAGGGGAAATGGACAACGGAGGAAGATGATTTGCTCTTACAAGCATATGAAAAGTATGGCCCTGCATGGCAAAATGTTGCGGGAGATATCGAAGGAAGAACTGAGGATCAATGCTCAAAAAGATACATTGAAGTTTTAAACCCTGATACAAAGGATAGATTGAAACCATGGAGTCTGGAAGAAGATCTGAAATTAATTAGCGGAGTGAAACAATTTGGTACCAAGTGGAGATCAATTTCAAGTGCAATCAAAGGAAGACCAAGTTTAACGTGTAGAAACAGATGGAGAAGAATCATGACCGATGTGGCCAAAAAAACAGCCAGTAAAGAAATTATGAAAGCAGTGGGTGTTTTAGATTCGAACGGGAAGCCAACTACAGATACAAAACAGAATTCAGATATCGTCACTTCATCTAAAGAAACAATGCCAGGTACGCTTGATGTACAATCACAAGCAAAAACTAATGACAATCAAACAGAAACCCGTAGACAACATACACCACAATCACCACAAGGAGTTGCCATCATGTCTGAAGAATCTAAATCTCAAAGTCCGTCTATTTCAGCATCATCAATGTCAAGAAACCAAACTCCTATGCCTACTAATGAAAACAAGAATGGACCGATACAAACTCAAGCTCAGCCACAACTTTCAAATGGAAGGTTCACATTCCAAAGACAACCACTTGCCAAATCGTTTAGTCCAGCAGTTTCACTAGAAGGTGGAAACTATAGAAGATCTCCATCACCTGCTCAATTGAATAATCCTCATGCGAACACTACTGGAGCTGGGAAGTTTGCGGCTCCTTCCAAATCTCAAACAGAATGGAAGTTCTCACTGTTGAATCCTTCCACTAACGAAGAATTACCAAGTTTTTCAGGATCAATCCAATCTCAAGAACAAGTACATCAACTAATCGAACTGGCCAAGTATAATGGGGTGTCAATGACTATTCATCAACATATTCACCATCATTATTCTCCCCAATCTCCGATATTAGACCCTGAAACATCATTAAACAGATTTTCTCATTTCAATTATTTACCTCCATTAACCGAGGTTCCAAAATTGACATCGTCTTCTTCAGCAGAAAATACCATTGAATCCAGCGGGTCCAACAAAGCTAATGGCTCAGGTAATGAACCTAACATCATGAGATTATTGAATAATGACAAAAAATCACCGATCACAAGAACGAAAAGTCCAAAGAGTATTCAATACGCTAAGTACAACAGAGCTCCACTTTCGAACACATTAAACATGTCTGAAGCTGGCACTAATAACGACAACAAGGAGCCCTCGTCAAATTCGAATGTCTTAGCTACATCATCAAACGTCACTTCGAGCAGAACCGGCACCACACCAGTGGCAACACCAGTCAATAAGACATACCTAACCGAAGACATTGAAGAAGAATTAGATTTCTGGGAAACAATGCGTTCAATAACACAACCGAAACCAACAACCGAAAATAAGCCAGTCTCCCAACATCACCCTTTACATTACAACCAACCATCCTCGTATAGAGTGAATAGTAACAGCTTTGGACCAGCGGATCACTATCCCCTGTCTCGTCACACTGGTTCAGTAACAGGGAACCGTCAAAATGGGCCATCGGGAACAGGAAACGGCCACGGTGGTTCAAGCATGCCACAGTCTTTTGGTGGGATATATATAAACGACCTGGAAGACGAAGAAGAGATGGAAAATTATGCCAATCAGTACGGTATGTATTACAATGTTGTGACTAATAACTCAACTAGTAGACAATATGGAAGTGGTAGTAGTGGTAAAAGCAGTGATGGGAGTAGTGGGATTGGAGGAGCTGTTAATGGACAGGGTAGTTATGGGGTTATGCCTTTTAACCCTTCATGATTCTGTTTCGTTTTATATAATAAACCTTTCTTACGACAATTTCTTTCATTATGTTGTTTACGTTTTAATAAATCTGTATATTACTTTTAAAGCTCAGCGAGAACGATTTCATAAAATAAAGAGAATTATTATATATACACGAACAATATATAGCTATGGAATAACCTGGAAACCAGTAACTACAAAAATAACAAATAACAAACTAAGGATAAAAAAATCATATAGTTGAACGAGGCCATTCAAACACAATTATCCAAGACTCAAAGAGAGATAAGACATTATATGACAAGAGGTGAAAGCAATAATTTAATATTCTCTGAATAGTGGTGGTGGCGATGATAATGAGTAGTTGATCAATTTGTTTCAGAATTTACTTTCTGGTGAAGTATTCAGAAGCACCCATGAACTGAGTTGAGCGAGTGAATATCGAATCACCAAAGTCTAAATACATCGTAGCATATTTTTCAACCTCCGGTTGGTTAATTAAAGATATTTTAGGTTCTAAACCAGTTGATTTTTTAACACCTGCTAAAAATCCTGATAAGAGTGCTAAATCCACTGTCGCATGAAGTAGTTTCCCGAACTAATTTCACAAACAAGATAAGTTATGAATTTATGTCAGTATTTGCATTTCTAGAGAGCAGTTATCGGATGATGGTTGGATCTAGTGATCTTGTGAGCCTTGTTGTTTAATCGAACGGATTTGGTTGATTGCTCAAACTCATGGTTATCGCACGAGTACGTATTAGAAGCTAGTTGGAGACATGATACGGGTAGAGTACTTACAGTCGACATGGTATATATTGTTTGTTGTACAGACGATTGAATTTGATATCTAGGTTATGTAAAATAATAACAAAGGTGAATCCTGGTATTGAACAAAGGGGAGGGGGAAACTTGAAACCAAAGTACATGTGACGATCATGTATACAAATCAAGAGATCAAATCCGTGTATATATATATATACACCTACATACAGAGCGAAACCAAATCAAACAAAACACAAAACAACCAAATCAAAATGTTTTTTCCGGCGGCGCAAAGGATATACAGTCGGGTCGATATTTTTAAAGCTTGTTGCGTCGATGGATTATATAATCTTTGTGGAAAAAAATTCGTATGTAACCACCCTGAACTGAGCTTTCAAACTATTATGGCTCCTTCTTAAAATATATAGGAAGATATCTTTTAAGAAGGATCACAAAACTATGATCTCTTCAATTTGGTTCATAAACAAATTATACTGTCAAATCCATTAATACTAACCATCATGGATAGAGGAACGTATAGTCAACCGAACAGAGGATTCTCCTCATATGGCAATGGGGACAGGGAAAGACGTGGAGGTGGAAGACCAAGGCCAAATAAAAGAGAAAGAAACGATCATTACTCAGGATCCTCAGGATCCTCATATTACCCTGAAACTTCATCTTATATCACCGAAAACAGGTACAGAAGGCCAGATACTTTTTATTATGAAAATAACACACTTCCGCACAGGACAACTACACAGTCAAGAACTTATGATAAGAGTGCCACTAGCACAACATCACGTCATGCAAGAGCAACTGCAGATCTAATGCCACATAAACAAGAGCAAAATAAAATAGCAGCAGCAGCAAAACCAATAACAACAACTGCAACAACAACAACACCTGTTAAGGACATAGAACAAGGAAAAAAAATACTACCATCAGGCCCTAAATCACTCACCCCAGGACGAATTAGAGGCCCACCTGTTCCTTCAAGACTAAGGACACAAAAACCAACAGCAACCGAACCTGATTCTGGGGATAATGAAGATGACACCCTGGAAAACTTATCGAAAAGTAAACGCCCTAAGAGAACAGCATTCATGAAATACACAAACGTCAACGGATCAATACATGAAAGAATCCAACAAGTTGGTGAAGGAACGTACGGTAAAGTTTACAAAGCACGTAACACCATAACTGGCCAATTAGTGGCATTGAAAAGACTCAGGTTAGAGAGTGAGAGAGAAGGATTTCCAATTACAGCTAACAGAGAGATAGGTCTCTTGCAATCCTTTGACCACACCAATATTGTTGGGTTGGATGAAATGATGGTGGAACAAAGTTTGGTGTATATGGTGTTTCCTTACATGGATCACGATTTATCTGGTATACTGCAACAATCAAACATTATAATCTCTGATGGTGAAAAGAAGAATTTAGCCAGACAATTACTCAAAGGTATAGACTACTTGCATAGAAAAAGAGTTATACACAGAGATATCAAAGGTTCAAACATTTTGTTGGACAACAATGGAGTTTTGAAAATTACCGATTTTGGATTGGCTAGAAAAATGAAAAACATCAACAGTGACATTCAATCCCCAAATTATACAAACAGAGTGATCACACTTTGGTACAGACCGCCAGAAATCTTACTCGGATCCACTGAATATGGACGAGAAGTTGATATCTGGGGGATTGGGTGCTTGCTATTGGAATTGTTTACGAGACATGCAGTTTTCCAAGGTACCGACGAGATTGACCAGCTGTGGAAAGTTTATGATATCATGGGTACGATAACTATGGATGACTGGCCGGATGCTGATAAAATGCCATGGTTTGAAATGCTTAGACCTAATTTCCATTGTGTTTCCAAATTTAAAGAAAAGTTTGGTACTATTCTCTCGCCATTGTGCTTTGATTTATCTAAATTGCTATTACAAATGAATCCAGAAAAGAGAATTAGCGCACACGATGCATTGAGCCATGGATATTTCTCTGAAGAACCTAAAGAAGTGCAACTAACATTTTTGAAGAGTGTTCAAGGTGAATGGCATGAATTTGAAGCCAAGAAGAAGAGGAGACAACAGAGAGAAGAAGCTAAGAAAAGAGAACAGGAGACGAGAAACAAGTAAGCGGATATGCGGCTCACGTAAAACGGCTTTTCCTCCTTTTTATGTTTTGACGCTCATTTTGAGTTTTTACCCTTTACAACATGAGAGTTTGTTATAGAGTTCAGTTTAGAAGTGTTATCAACGTATCCATGTTTTATTTTTGTACTTTTATATTGAATACGATTAATGTTTATTTAATACTTGATTGCCAGTTTAACAAAACACCTCATTACTTTGCTTTTAACATTATTCACTGAACGGAAAAATTAGATAGAACCAGACCAAACAAAAGGGGCTTTTTTTTATTTACAATACTGAGGATCAACATGACGTTATGTCTAGGTGCATCGTTTCTGTACACTTTCCTTATATTCACATCCATCGTCTTTGCTAAATACGAAAACTATACTGAAGTTATCAATGATAAAAATAACTTATCGGCAGTTTACACTCCTCTTCAATTTGGTATTCCATTCTACGATTGTGCTCACTCTGTCAATCAAAATTTGTTAAGAAATTCCAGTAGTACTTGTTTCAACAGACAGTTCCAGAATGCAACAAGTAATTGCCATTGTGATTACCATACTGAGGTTTTCAATACCTGTGGTCCACTTTTAATTAAAGATAGTCCTGTTCATTACTTTGTTAATTACTTGATCAAAGAGGAAATGTGCTGTGCTATGCAAACAGACGATGATACAATCTTTTGTCTAAATGAATTTTTAGGGATTAATAATTTCATGAGTATTGTAATTGATATATTGTTGAAAGGGTCTCCTGAAGATTTAGAAGCTTTCTTTAACAAGAATCACGTCCAGGTCGCAGAGTTAGCTTTTGAAATTCGCCAGCAGTCCAAGTTACAGAAAAGACAACCATTTGTTTTTGGAGATCCATCTGACCTCAACAAAGTGTCAAAACAAAAAAAATATGCTTCAGCTAATGGTAAGTTGATTAACAAGATAGATTTCAATCAAACTGCTAAAGCTACAAGCAAACCAATTCTGGAATTTAGAAATAAGACTTCAAATTTACAAGTTTCAAACGAGAATTTGAAGCATTTTTTTAATGTTACAAGTGTGAATTCTACCAAAGAGAGCTCAACATATAAAGCAAGACCAGTAGATAAACCAAAGGATGACAGTAAGAAAGGAATGATGGACTCGAAGAAGAAAACAATGTTGGAGGGTAAAAAGAAAGAAGAAGCTAAGAAGCAAGAGGACAAGAAAAAGCAGGAAGTTAAAAAACAGAAAGATAAAAAGAAGGAGGAAGAAAAGAAGAAGGAGGAAGAAAAGAAGGCGGAGGAAGAAAAGAAGAAGGAGGAAGATAAGAAGAAGGCGGAAGAAAAGAAGAGGGAGGAAGATAAGAAGAAAGAAGAAGCTAAGAAACTGGAAAATAAAAAAAAAGAAGTCAAGAAACAAGATAACAAGACGAAAGAGGGCACTAAGAAACAAGACAACAAGAAGAAAGAGGGTACCAAGAAACAAGACAACAAGAAGAAAACCGAAACCAAAAAGAAAGGAAGCAAAAAGAAAGACGACAAGAAAACGGGAAAGGATAAGAAGAAAGGTTCTAAAAACGAAGAATCCAATCAGGGTGTGCCTAAACGGAAACCAGGTGCAAAGCTTGATTTTGGGCCCGAAATATCTAAAGGCAAGAAGGGTAAAGGTAACAACTTGGGATGGCTCTGGAAAGGGAAGGACAATGAAGAAAAAGTAGGAGACGAAGAAGAAGAAGACTGCGAGGATGAACCTGATACTTCAGTGCCTGATACTACAACCGAAACTGAAGTTGATGTTATTACTGCCACAGAGATCGAGAGAAAGACTCACTACAAAACTGAGACAGAATATGATACGGAAACAGAAACCGAATATGTCACAACTACTGCTTTCAAAGGTACTTTTCTCCCTACCACAGAGTATAGAATTCTTACTAAGACTAAATGGGACGTTAAGACCATCAATGAACCAGAGTTTATAATTGAAACCGAGTATGAGACTACCACCGAGACTTGCATTGATATTATTTTCACTACTGACGTTCTCATTGAGCAGGTTGTGGAAACGATTGTAATCGGAAGGAAGACGGTCACTGATACCGAGACAGAGACGGACACTGTAACCGAAACAGATACAGAGACTACAACTAGAACCAGAACATCTACGGCCACATGTATAAGCACCACTCTTGACACTGTCACTATTTCCACGACCAGTGTCTCATCCTCTGTGAGTACCACGTCCACCACTGTTAGTTTCACAACTACTGTTGTTTCCACTGTTGCTACTGGAATTACTACTACTACCGTCACAAAACTCAATGAACTTACTTCCAGATTCTGCTCAATCTTATCGAGATTGGGAGTCGAATGCCCTACTGTAGGTGCTGTTGACTTGGCTCGTCGTGATTTGATTCCAACTGAATATGTTGCTTTGTCTCCAACTCCCTTATATGTATCCACCGTCACCGATTCTGGTGAACCTGTCACTCCCATCTACAAGAATCCTTCAATTTCTCAACCCATTATAACATTCCCGAAAATTTACAGCACTAGTCTTGCCCTTGCTGCGAGTGTTTCAAACAGTAGTATATTCACAATTGATTCTCATTCAACCGCAGGGGTCAACCGATCCTATTATAACAGTACCTACTTTAATAGTGCGTCAAGTGGATATTCGCTTGATGATTTGGGTCCCTGGCAAGTTGTTTGCCTATTTTCTATATTAATTGGTATTCACTGTTTTATTTTTTATTTGGGCTAGACTAACATTGGCATTATTGAAACACTCTTTTGGAAAAGGTGGTTTTGTTTTGAACAGCGTGGGATACGAGATATGAACATTTTTTCTTTCCTCTAGCGAATAACAATTTTTTTATTAATCTTCTGGGCTCTAATTTCTCTTAGGCACTATTATATATATATAAGTCCACATTATAATATATATAAATAAATTTATAGACGTACACACACTTATTCATGGGCAATTGCATACACTCTAACCAACGTTTTATTCCTAGTAGTGGTGTCATTTGTCAAACAGAAAAAAAAACACAAAGAAAGGAGAAGTATCCCTTATCAAGTTATACTTAGATGACATAATCGCTGCCTAAGCAGACCAAGAAGGTTCAGAGTGAAAAATTTTTTGGAGGTAACTTTCGTGCATGCAGTACAGGCACTTACTACGCTAAGGCGTACAGGCTGAATATCGTAATTGGAGAATGCCAATCGGGTCTATGATATTTATCAATAAAGTACTTTTGTAAGCCTTGAAAACTTCTCAAGCGGATATTTTGTTAGTATAATTTTCCAAGATTTATCAAATTAGTTTGAATAACACATAATAGAAAGAGAAATGGCTACTATTGGTATTGCTTTCGGTAACTCAACCTCTTCAATTGCGGTCACAAAAGATGGTAAAGTTGAAGTCATTGCCAACCCAGACGGTGACAGATTCATTCCATCCGCTTTAGCATACGTTGGTGATGATGAATATCATGGTGCTCAGGCCCATGCTCAACTGGTGAGAAACCCAATGTCCACTATTGTTAACTTTAGAGATTTCATTGGTTTACCATTTGACAAAATTGATCCAACCAACTCCCAATTCTCAGCTCACCCAATTGCCGGTGCTGACGGTATTGTTTCTTACGATATTAATGGTACTGTCATCTCGATTGATGAAGTTGTTAAGAGACATTTAACTCAAATTAAGCTAGCTGCTGAAGATTACATTGGTTTACCGGTTGAAGGAGCAGTTATGACTGTTCCAACGAATTTTACAGAAGAACAAAAAGAATCATTAGTTAAGATCTCCAAGGAAGCGGGTATTGAAATTAAACAATTAATCAACGAACCAAGTGCTGCATTATTATCACACTTAGTTTCCAAGGAAGCTTTAAACGAAGACAAGATCTTTGTTGTTGCTGACTTTGGTGGTATCAGATCCGATGCTGCTGTTATTGCTGTCAGAGGTGGTGTTTTAACCGTGTTGGCTACTGCTCACGATTACGAATTAGGTGGTGATAAGTTAGACGACGCATTAGTTGAATTCTTCGCTAAGGAATTCAAAAAGAAATACCAAGCAGATCCAAGAAAGAATGAAAGATCATTAGCCAAGTTAAGAGCTGCCTGTATCATTACTAAGAAAACTTTATCAAATGTTCAAACTTCTACCATCTCCATTGACTCTTTAGCTGATGGTTACGATTTCCACTCCACTATCAACAGATTAAGATTTGAATTGGTTGGTAGAGACATTTTCTCACAACTGACTGCATTCGTTGAATCAGTTGTCACTAAGGCTGGTTTAGAAACGCTTGACATCGAAGAAGTTCTATTAGTTGGTGGTTCTTCAAATATTCCAAAATTGGCATCTAACGTCCAATTCATCTTCCCAGAAGCCGTCGTTGTTTCTGCTCCATCTATTGACTCCAAGTTATGCAACCCCAACGAATTAAACTGCAGAGGTGCTTCATTACAAGCCTCGTTAGTCGAATCTTTCGATACTGAAGAAATCACTGAATCTTTACAACCAGTTGTTGTCAACACTCAACACGTCGCTAAGCCAATTGGTGTTAAGGGTGCTGATGGTGAATTCATCCAAATTATCTCCAGAGAAACTGCTTACCCTATCAGAAAGACCATTACTCTAGAAGCTGGCTCCGACGATGTTTTCGTTGAATTATATGAAGGTGAAAGATCCGTTAAGGAAACTGTTGTTGAAGCTGAAAAATTCTCCGATGATGAAGAAGATGAATACTCTGACGAAGAGCCAGAAGTTATCAAGGAAGTTGTTTATGTTCCAGGTCAATGTTTGGCTCAATTAGCTGTCAGAGGTGTTGGAAAAGGTAACAAGGTTGAAGTTTCTGTTGGTATTACTCAAGCTGGTAAATTACAAGTTACTGCCAGATCCGGCGAAGTCATTGAAAAGGGTGAAATCTAAGTAATTCTTTTTTATAAATAATTTTAGATATATCGTAAGTTTGACGTTTAATAAGGGGGTGTCAAGCGGTTAATTCCACGTTTGGTTTCCTGTAAGTTTACTTTTAAATAGATGTGTGCTTTTTATATTTGTGTTCATCAGCATTGTAGCTTGTAGGTAATCTGGCTTTAAATATTTCCAACAAAAGCACTTATATTCTTTTGTTCGTTGCAACTTAGACCAGGGATGCCAGTCTTTGACAAACTTGAACCAATTTATGAGTTTTAAGCCAGATTTTTCTTTAATAAACAGCTTGGATTATTAATAAACACCACTTCCCAACCGAACAGACCCTTAGTAACTGAATATAGCTTAAATGATTTCGTTTAAACTCACTAGCCCAAGAGACTCAGACTACTGAAAACGGATTCCCCACAAAACCAAAACAAGCGCTGATGGCAAACCCTGGATTTGGTGCTCGGGTGTTTGAGTTTCGCAACCTGCTAAGATTCGATTAACATATGCGTTTCTTAGTAACATAATCTGCTACGTTGCAGGTACGATTACTAGCAACTACCACCACTTACTATAGATATATATCCAACTGATTTTTCAACTTGTCATCTTTTACTTACAAAAGACGGAACTAAAAAAAACAAATACAGAAAATATCTTTCAAAGCACCTGGAAAACCTATTGCAAGAAATGTCTGAACTTGGTCAGTATGTGGTTCTTATTAACTATAGACATACAATTATGACTTTTTGAATTGTAAACAATATACTAACCTATTCTCGCAAGGCTAAATATTTTAGATTTGTCTCCTCTATTCCACCAGTCACAAGAATCATAACTTTGACTTCTTTAGTCATGGGAGGTCTTAACGGTCTTGGTTTGATAACATACTCTTCATTTGTCTGTCATTGGCCAGTGATAGGAGAAACATGGGAGTTCTACAGAGTGCTCACAGGTTTCTTAATCTCTCATCCACAACCAATGCAAGGAATTATGGAAATCTACATGCTTTACAGTTTCAGTAAAGGCTTAGAGGAAGGAAAATTCAAGAAGAACTTACCAGATTACATCTTTTACCATCTGATCATTGTTCCAATTGTGCTCTTGACATCATACCTTGCCTTACCTCCATTGCTCTCTTTATCACCAGCTTTGCTATCAGCCTTAACGTTCACTTGGTCCGTTGCAAACTATAACCAACAAGTGAATTTCTATTTCATGCCAATCAAAGCTTCTCTCTTGCCTGCTGTTTCCCTTGGTTTCAGACTACTTGTTGATGGTCGTGAACATTTCTACCTTGGAGTTACAGGTATGTTTGCGGCATACTTATACAACTGTATTGAAACTACTTCGTTAGGACCATTATACTCATTCCTTTTAGGCAAGGAGCCAGCAGGTGCATCTGGGTTAAACAATCGAGTTGGCACTGTCAATAGTGTTGGACCCGGTGGCGTTTGGTACTTCTCAACCGGTTACTTACCTGCGCCACATTGGTTAAAAGTATTGGTTTCAAAACTGACTGGTATAGATTACACCTCCAAAGCATTCAACAGAGGAGGGATTGTTGCTACTTCGCCAAAGCAAAGTTCTACCGGATCTTCCTCGTCTGCCACTTCAAAATCATTTGCTAAAAAGGCGTTTGATGCTAGTGGTGCTGGATTTAGAGGCAAGGGACAAAGGTTGGGATCAAGTACAACTACGGAATGAGATCCACTAATGTCGTTGTAACACTGTCTCGTATTAACACTTAATGTTTGAACCCAAATAAACAGATACTAAAATCATTAGTCCCTTTTTACATAACGAAATTTGCCAACAGCTTTTTTTATAGATTCTTTGCTTTCCCTTCTTAGTTTTCCTTTTGGATATTTTTGTAACTGGTATCAAATACCAAATAAAGAAAATTCGTCTACGTTTAAAACTAACAATATATCTACATCACGTAATAGTGCATTAGGTCACGTGATTATCCGAATAATAAGCCAAATTCTGTTTGACGCTACTAATGCATTTCTAATTCACCTTATGGGACCAACGGCTAATAGAGAGTTCAAGATGAATTGATCTGGTTTGAGTTCGTAAATTGAATTCCCCCTGCAATAACTTGCACATATTTTATTCAAAGATCACTGTTTGTCTCATAGGTATTACACAACATATATTAGTTCATCAATACATTATAATGACGTCTGACAAACAACAACCATTATGGATCGTTGGGTACGGATCACTGATTTTCAAACCACCCCTGCATGATTTACCGATGTCTTCAGAGTTTATCAAATTCCCTGGATATATCACCGGATTTGCTCGTAGGTTTTGGCAAAGCAGTTATGACAACAGGGGAACACCAGAACAGAAAGGGCGTGTTGTGACAATCGTACCTCATGATGAAATTGCCAGTAATCATTCGTTCCACCCAGATATCATGAAATACGAACTGGCACATTTAGATAATGAGGATGACAAATTGAAAATCATGAGGGATAAAGAGTTACTGTTTGAGAACTTGAAAGTTTGGGGTTGTATTTATTATATCCCTCCTGAATATGCAAAGCAAGCCATTGAATATTGCGACATCAGAGAGAAAGATGGTTATACGACACACGAGATTGATTTTACTATCACTGGTTCTGGTATGGGTGCCAATACTGGAGAACGTATACTGAGTGAACTTTTGGACAGTGATAAGGAAGGTGAAAAATTGATCAAATCTACCGTTTATATCGGAACCACTGAAAATGAATCTTTTATTGGTCCGGAAGATATTTTTGATACTGCTAAAGTGATAGAGATATCTGAAGGCGAAAGTGGACCAAATGACGAATATTTGAAACTGCTGCATGCTGGTTTAAAAGATTTAGCAGATTCGAGTGGAACGAAGGGAAGTCATGATAGATACCTCGATCATTTGATTCAAATTTTAGACTCGTTATGAGTTTGTATTAATAATTAAGTTCTAAGTTGTAGTAACACATTGATTTACTTGTTGTTTACCTTTTTATCACTGTAAAGCGCAGACAGTTTTTTTTGGCTAGGTGTTGAGTTGCCGGATATGGCTTTTACTTCTTAAAACAATGCAGATTGTTGTGTGAATCAGAATGGGGGGATAAGGGGTTTCCATGCCCTCTCTTTTCTTAAAGAGAAGGACGGAACAGCACGGAATAATAAAAGCAAATTGCGCCGTATCTATTGTGTTCAGGAGAAAATTCCGGCGCAATTTACTTTCTGAATTTGAGGTTTCCGGTTTATCTATTCACTTTCCCATTTGGGCAATACTTGGGTCTGAGGAGACAACTCCTATCGCTCCTTGCTTTTATCG
Organism: Ogataea degrootiae; assembly: GCA_019232045.1. Lineage (NCBI taxonomy): Eukaryota > Fungi > Ascomycota > Pichiomycetes > Pichiales > Pichiaceae > Ogataea > Ogataea degrootiae. Next base: position 117,431 of record JAHDIT010000021.1, read on the forward strand.
TAGAGAGGATACTTTCCAATCCGGAAGCTCCCTCAGATGCCGGCCAATCTGTAAAACTAAAGGGTTCACTTTAAGTTACCCTTACACTTTTATGCACAAGAATTTTGGCTTAACCACTGGTGGCCCTGATTTATGTTCCGTTGGTAAGACCATCGGCAACTGTTTCGTCGCTTTTTCTGGTGTATTGGTCTCACAAGTCGTTAAGGACACATTCATTAATGGTTCTGATTACATCCCGTTTGGGCAAACTTACCACTCTCACGACTTCAACTGTAGTGTGGGTTTAGCTGTTCAACAAAAGATCCTCAGGGAAAACATGATTGAAAATGTTAGCGTTTCAGGGGAAGACTCCATGATTGCTGGTGATGTTAGAGGTGCTGGTAACTTCATGTCCATCGAAATTGTTGCCGACAGACCTACCAAGGAACCATTCCCAGCTTCCGTCGAGGTTGGTCCTACTTTAACCGACAAGAGCTTTGAAAAGGGTATGACCACTATGGGGCTTTCTGGTACCTTATACTCTAAGTTAGCTGAAGACGGTTCAGTTGTCATGGTTGGTGATCATATCTCCACTGCTCCAGCTTACACCTTCACCAAGGAAGATTGTGACTTTATACGTAAGACTTTAGTGGAATCCATCTACGAATTTGAAAAGGAACGATTTGCTTAAATAGTTTCAAATAGTTTTATAATATTTTGATGATGGGAGATACTACATCGATCTTTCGGTTCCTTTTTTGGCTTTTTAGTACGTTTTGCTAATTATATATAACTTAATATATTGAATTAGTTTACGTTTCAGATTTCATTTTCAAATCTTTATTAAACATTTTCAAAATCATTTTCTAACCAATGTTTCTATTTAAATATTTGTTATTATCTACTGAGAATTCTGTGGATCAACATTAGTTAGAGCTTAAAACAGAAGCTACAGGCTTAATTTGAGAAAGTAATTGTAAAAGCTTGGAGAAGGACTGCTTCTTCTACCTAAAATACGAAGTCGTTGCTATTGCAATTACGTCGTTCTGGGTAGTTTACTAGATAACATTGGTTGAGTTTGAATATATCGCAAGATCTTATAGTGCCTAGCGTAACAAAGTCTGTGAAATTTTGACTGCTTCTTTATGGTAATTGACAGATTTGCCCAATAGAGCTTTGTTTTACTCTCCCAGTTTTGATTTTTGAGTTTTCGATGTTATAGATCTATCGTTAAACAGTGTATAGATGGTCAAGTAAATTGAATATTACCATTGCTATGGAAACCACAATTTGTGTGGGAATAGTTGTTCAATTCTTCTACAGCTGACTACTTTCTTGGACAGTTTATACAAGATAGTAACGAACAAAATGGACATATCTTTCGACATATACAGCTAAGTTATCCCTTGTTTGTTATTTTGCCTTACAGAGCTACTTCGTCGTGTCATATCATACCTTCCCTTCCCCCATCTGGCCGAACATGGTTTAGCAATTTCTCGAGAAACCGTTGGCGGCTTTCCAAATCCACCTGCAAAGGAACAGAAGACGTATCATCACAGCCTTATTTTCGTTCTTGGACCCTTCCTCTTCTCTTATCGCCTTGAGGTTTCCGTTCATGGATTCGCTTTCCCGCTTGAGCAATTTTGTGGGCCTGAGAAGACAACCACTAGCTGTACAAACAGTTTATAATTTACGTCTATATATATCACACTCTTTTCTCTTCTACTCTTTTATATTCAACCCACTTCACTATGCTCCATAGATTCGGACCTAGAGTGATCTCTGAACGCTCAGTACCCGCCTAATATTCTGTAACATAATGTCTTCTGATACAACAGCAAATGTGCTCAGTACAATAGGTACAGTCCTTTGGTGTATTCAACTAACTCCACAGATTTATTTCCTTTGGAAAAGAAAGGATGCAACAGGCTTTCCCCCAATATTCATGTTCTTATGGTGTTTGTCAGGTGGACCCTTTGGTGTCTATTTCATCATGTCTGATTCATATATTCCTATGCAACTTCAGCCCCAAATGTTTATGTTGCTATGCTCAATTGCATGGCTACAGAGTATGTACTATCCACCATATTCCGTTGATAAGAAAAAGATCATACTGTACGCCGCTTTGTTCTATGGTGGAACCTTAGCATTTGAACTTGGGTTTGGTATTCCATTAAAACAGGTTTATAAAGATGGTACCGAATGGCCATCTTTGATATTTGGTATCTTGGCCTCTGTGATTCTTGCCGCTGGATTAGTGCCCCCATACATTGAGCTTGCTAAAAGAAAAGGTAGAGTTGTTGGAATCAACTTTTTATTTTTGGGGTTAGATACAACAGGTGCTGTCTTCTCGATGGCCAGTCAAATGGTTGGTAACGAAATTGATATTATGGGTGTGGTGTTATATGCCATCATAATTGCTATGGAAGCTGGAATTTATATCAGTCAAATGATATGGTACATTAGATTTAGAGTTATTAGAAAAGAAAAGGACGAAGAACCAATAGAGGAAGGGAAATGTGAAGATGACATTGAACTTGAAACACGTCGATCTGTTATATCAGCATCCGGAACCACCAACGATGAAATCATCAATCAATCGAATGATATAGAGGAAAAATGTAAATCAACAGAAATTGTGAATGAAATTCCAGAAGAGGTTTAACATTAAGTTTTTACATTATGGTCAGCACATGGACTTTCATTTTTATTTTGCTTTTGGTTAGTTCTTTTCAACGATACGATATTTTTAACTTTCTACTTTCAACGTTTGTAATACAAATTCTTTATCATGGTATTCACGTCTAATGTATATGTGTATATATATATATATACTCAAAGTATTATGGCAAGCCCCACTCTCTAACAACTACCCAGTTGCACTCTAGACTATCCAAGAATTTCTTGAAGCTGCCGGTAGCAACAAATGGCTCCTGTTCCCTTTTCTTTTCTTCCAATTCGTACTCTGTAACAACACTAGAAAATGCTTCTTTTCTAGCGCGATAGGAACTTAAACCTCTTAATAATTCATTTGTATCCGATGGGGTCAAATAATTTAAGTATATCTGGAACAATGCACTACTGAAAGCATACTTCAGCTCAACTAATCTTTCCAATAAATCAACCAATAAATCATATTGTTGATATTCACCTAACGCTTTAATATAAACACCGATTAGTGCGTCTGTTGGATAAACTAAATCATCATCCCCGTAGGATTTCTTCACATGTTTTTCAAACTGATTTATAGAAACATCAATTGGACAGTTACCATTCCATCTAACGACTTCATCATCGTTCAGTTCTTTTAATCTTAGTGTAGCGACAAATAAGGATGCTATGGCGGCAGTGGAAGCTTGCGTACGTGGTGATGATTCAATGTAGCGCCCATATGCACCATTAGGGTCGAACAATGACTCCCCTAATAAGTAAGCGGTTCCTAATTTTGTGGAGGTTCTGTCGGATGGTGATAATGTGATTTTGTTTTGGTTCTCAAAGATATAACGGGCAAGTAAAACAGGTGACTCAAAACCTAAATAGTCAATCTGATTATCAATAGGTTGTTCACGCTCTTGCTTAGTCAATTGTCTATTAAACTCGTATTCCTCAATCAAGTTGTTTCTGTTTTTAGGGCCTTGTTTTATTGGTGGTTGTAATCTTTTTTTCGCTTTGTAAAGTCTAGAAAGAAACTGAGCTAGTGTTGTATCATCAAATCTCATATGTTTAGCTTGGTTCATCATTTTGATCATGAGTTCAACGTTATTGATATTTTTAATTAGCAGGTCCATAAATGTTGCATTATATGGGGGTAAAGTACCAATTTTTTGATACGTTTTCAAATACAAGTTCCAAAGTTGTTTGCATTCGCTTTCCCCTAGAATTGAATGTAAGTTTAACTTCACTACAATAAACGTCCAAAGTTCAGGATAATTAACCAACGCTTCAAAATCAATGTTTCGAAGGGTAAAAATCAATTTCTTGAAAACCAGACCTGAATTTTCTTTGTTAACAGGTAATAAAAGTATCGAAGTGCAAAGAAGCTTAACATTGAGTTCTTTTCTAACTTTGCGTAATTCATCAACATCATCCTTTTTAGTATCAGGTAATTTTCCAACAGAAAGTACTTTCTCAAATCCATCAATGTTGAAACTTTCCAGTTGCCATCTATCAAAGCGAAGCTGGGCGGCCTTGAATAACTCAGATGACTTTTTATGGTCACTCAGGTATCTGAGATTTGCAACACCAAGAATAGTGGTAGCATCAACATTCAACCCCTTTGTTTGACGGACAATCTTATTGACTCGCTGAATTAACTTGGATTGGGCGGTTTTATAATATTTATTTGTCCTTGTTGGCGATTCTCCTGAACGATCTATCGAAAAGTACCAGATAGCTTCACTGATTTGATCTAAAAGATTTGGGCTATCAGGCTGATTTAAAAAAATGTCTATAAGATCAGGCAATGTTTCAATTCTACTTCTCAATGCATAAGATAACAAATTTGAAAAAGCTGGAGGTAGAATCAAATCTCTATTTCTAAAATTTTGCTTCGGAGTTTCAAGTTGTTTTAAATAGTATAGTTTCTCATCATCAATGATACGTATCTCTTCAGCCCAAACTCTATAAATTTCTAACAAGACATCGTACTCGAATTCATCATGGGGTAAACGTAGTAACACATCATGGCAAATAGGACCAGGAACTTTACCGCAGGATCTCAACTTATGAATGGCTTGAAAAGCAGTTGGTTCAAACAAGGAAGAAATATAACAAAGAATCTCGTAATCAGAAATAGAATCTATTGGGGTACCAGCTTCTTCAAGCTTGAATTTCAAGAGTTGAACAGCCCTGATGATGTTTTCATTATGAGTTAAATCTTTTAAAGTATGTCCGTTGCTTAGTAAGATTGAAAATTCATCTCTCAAGTATTGTGTATCTTGTATATCTAATGGCAGCAACGATTCTTTTTGTCCGGTATCAGAAAAGAATGATTGGAGGATGTTATCCACTATTACCTTACTTTTCTGATAAACGATTGGATCTATCAAAATGAGAACAGAGTTCACTACTAGGGTCAATGCTGATTCAACATCTATTATACTAGCAATGTTTTTCATATGTAACTGTTTTGAATCCTTGTGTGTTGTATTAGATGAACCAGATTGTGAAAGTCTTCCATACAGTATGCAATCTTGTAAACTACCCGAGACTAGGAGGGAATCAGTATTATATCCTTGCAAGGCAGAAAAATAAGCTTCGTAGAACTTGCTGTGTTTTACCTTGGTATCTACGTTCAAATGAAACGTATTTACAGTCTCTATTGCTTCTATTTCTTTTAACTTCTTATCTCTTTCTCTTTCTTTCGATTTAGCCTTCTCTAGGGATACCAAAAATGAATCTAAGTCAATTGTACCCTTGATGTCGTTCCCGACTTCAACTCCGACCGTAGAAGCAAATGTAGAGCTAGATCTCGTATATGTAGAAGTATTCAAACATATCATTTGTGTTTGAAATCTTGAGATTCCTGAGGGTGTGACACTGGGTAGATACCTTATAGATCTCTTAACATTGTTTGAGGATATAGAATGCAGCATCCTAGCTGATATCACCCGATTAACGGTCATTGTTGGTGTAAGCTGAAATGAAAGTACGTTTATCAATAGTAAATATAAAGTCAACAACAACCAATCCCAACTGTTTGGTGATGGTAATTCATTAGAAACCCCAAGATCAAGAAGATAAACCCCCAGCTTGGTGTAGATTCCATCACTCTATCACTAGCAGCTGCCCCGCTTTTTGTGATACTTTGTTTCTCATATGCAGCATATACACCCGTACACCATTTAATAAGTTGATGACATAACTGCTTACACAACAACTATGACTACTTTTCCGGGCTGTTCTTATAGCATTAAAACCGAACAAAATCCATTTGTACTTGCAGGTTGACCAGTTGATATCATGATTTCTATCCAGAGTGTTCATGATAGCTAGATCTATAGCCCATTGCTTCTTAAAGCAAAATACGGTTTTTCTTTTGTTTCTGTTCAAAAAAAGGGCTTACACAAATCACTCTTGATACCATAGAGCAACCCAAGAATGAGCAAAAGTGTTCCAAAAGAGTACAAGAGTCTCTTGGTTGAAGCCTTGAGAAATGAACCTAACGAAAGCAGGCCATTGAAAAGACGGAAACGCAGCACACAACCCTCAAATACACAAAGATCAACATCTCTCACATCAGTATCGGCCAAAGGATCACGAGAGTCATCAACCGAGATCACGGAAACAGAACCACGACTGACTATGCATACTGATTTCCCAAACAGCGGAATTAAAGTCAAATTCGAAACAGTGAAGAAGAGCAGCCCATCCAAAAACAGACGTGATAACAGGAATATCAACAAGTTATCTGGATTCTCCGAAGGTGATTACAGAAATAGTGTTCGTCTATCCGTTGGTGCCACAGAAATTGAACCAATTACATTATCAAGCTCCGAAGACGAGGGCAAGACCAAGGATAAATACAAGAAAGCCAAGGTGAAACAGGGATCAAACAAAAAAGCTAAAAGTTCAATCAAAGTAATTCCAGAACCATTTGAAATTATAGATTTATCAGATGACGAATCTGACTCAACCAGCATCCCGCCTGTCGAAAGACCAAGGATGGAAGATACAAAAAAACGAAGTCGTAGACGATCAGTTGAGCCTACTAAGCAAACTCATTCAAGTCCTAATTCAAAGACTAGTATTACTACTAAGAGAGAAAAGAGTTTTACGCCAAGACTAGAAACTAAGAAAGAGAATGACTTTACCCCCATTTCAGATGTGAAAAGGGAGAAGAGTCCCTCTAGTCCGAGACCAAAATTGAAAAGAGAAAGTTCTACGGCATCTAAACCTAAAGTTGCAACTTCGAGTCAACCGGGAACTCACGAGAAAGATTCCCAAACGGAAAATAATGAAGAAGATCAAAGTAGCAACAGTGATATAGATAGTGATGAAAGCGATTATAGTGACAGTGATTTTGGCTCTGATGAATTTGAAGATGTTGATCTTGAAAATACTCTTAATACCACCGAGAATGCTGATAAATTTGAATATAAAGCGGATGGAAACGAAATCACAGTTACGATTAATAAACGACAGGAATCCATAAAGAAGAAACAGAAAGCAACGAATATTGTTCCAAGAGAAGAGAAGATATTCCGGAGAAAGATGCACATGCTATATATATTTGCCATGGTTGGCCATGGTGTTATTAGAAACTCATGGTGCTCTTCCCCCACATTACTCGCTGAACTGAGTAAATCTATTCCAAAAAGGATTGTTGACGAGTATTTCAGATACAAAGATTTACAAAAAAAAGAAGATGTATCTGTTCAAACTAAAACCAGAAAACTCTTGGACTTACTGAAAAGATTAATGGAGTTTTGGTACAATTCATGGATGATCAAGAAGTCATCCCCAATTCTATACAAAAAACAATGGGGTGAAATCGATGATATTATCAAACCAGAAAGCATATCAAAATCAAAATTTGAGCGAATGATTGAATCAAAAAAAGGTTCCAGGGATTTATCTGCCCAGGGGTTTGTCTCACTGCTAAGATCATTGGGACTTCAAGCCAGGTTGGTGTTCTCCTTGCAGCCACCAGATTTCACAAATTTGACTGTAGTGGAAAAAGATTCAAATGGAGCTACAGTTGTTAAAGATAGAAAATCCGAATCTCCAACTCCAAGGAAACTTCCTCAGAAGAGACCTCAAACACAACATGAACGTTTATTATCTACTCTGAGAGTCAATAGACCTGCATATACGAATTTCAGACAGGGTAATGAAAATGAAAATGAAATGGAAAGTAAGTATCCTGTGTTTTGGTGTGAAGTTTGGGATTCGGACAGCAAGAAATTTGTCACTATTGATCCTATCGTTACGAAGTATATTGAGGTCGTTGGTATCAGATCTAGATTGGAACCACCTTTAACAGATCAAAGAAACAATGCGTTTTATGTTGTTGGGTTTGACAGATTAGGTGGTGTGAGAGATATAACCAGACGGTATTCTGAAAACTATAATGCAAAGATACGTAAGAAGAGAATAACCAGAGAGAAGAAAGGTGAAGAATGGTATGAATCCGTTTTGAGAGGGGCTACTTCCAGTCTCAGATTAAAGCCTAACAAAGTTGATAAATTTGAAGAATTGGAATTCGAGGAAAGATCAATGAAAGAGGGCATGCCTAATTCGATTCAAGAGTTTAAGAACCATCCATTGTACGTTCTTGAAGACCAATTAAAGTTCAATGAAGTTTTAAAACCAAAAATCTCTTGTGGCTCTATTCGCAAGAAAACCAGAAACGGTAAAGAAGGTTCGCTCATTCCGGTTTACAAGAGGAATAATGTTGCTATAGTTAGATCTGCTAAAGCATGGTATATGAGAGGTAGAGTGTTAAAAATTGGAGAAAGGCCCTTAAAAATGAGGGAGAAACCAGCTCCTAGCAAGAGACGCGGTAACGAAGATGACTTTGAACTATCGGATGAAGATGAAGATGATTCCGATGTGAGACTATACGCAGAGTCACAAACAGAGTTGTATAAACCCCCGTTGATCGTTAATGGAAAATTGATTAAGAATGCTTTCAATAATATTGACGTGTATCAACCATGGATGGTCCCACAGGGTGCCGTTCACATTGAAAAAAAGTATGCAAAACGGGCTGCTGAGTTACTTCGTCTTGAACATGCTGGTGCGGCCGTTGGCTTCGATTTTGGAGGTTCGGCAAATAACGATGGTACTAGATCCAGAGCCGGTGGTGGAGTTGCCACGGTGAAGATTGTTGGTATTGTTACATTGAAGAAATACCAAGAGGCCATTGAATTAGTTTGTGATTACTTGGATTATGAAGCTGAAGAAGCTGTTAAAAAGAGAAAAGATATGATTGCATTGAAAGCTTGGCAAACCTTATTGGCCAAGTTGAGAATCAAGAACCGTTTGAATAAGGAACATGGTGGTGTCTCTGATGTTGAAGAAGATGAGTCAAAAGCTGGTACTGAAACTGGTGGGTTCATTATCGGTGATGCTCGAGACATTGACGAGGAAATGTACTTTGAGGATGAAATGGCTGATGATTTCGATGTTTTAGATGCAATGGAAGGTGAGTCTGATCTTATTGAAAATAACGGAAACTTTGGAAGTGGAGGCGGTTTCATAATTGACGGTGAAGCACCAACCATTTCTGAAGATGGTGGGTTTGCCACTGATGGAAGTGAAGATGAATATCAAGATCAACAGGAAGGCGGTGGATTCGTACTTGATGACGATGACAATGAAGAAAATGATGGTGGCGGATTCCTGGTTGAACCTGGTACTGCAGATGAATCAGACCAAGATGAAAGCTTTCCTTTGTCTCGTCTATCAAAATCTAATTCCCCACCGGAGAATTCTGAAATAAAGAAGATGTCATCAAGCAATCAAACAGGCCCCAGAAGATCGACACGAAATGCTACTGTTAGATCAGAAGAAACGACTAATTCTAATAGTTCTGATTCGGGATCTTCTACTCTCGTGCGTAAGCGTCCGAACAAAAGATCTAATTCCTCAATCATGGATGATCCAACCAACTATTTACCTATTGGCGATGATGAAGAGCTCATATATGTTCCTGAACTGGATTCTGTTGTTGTGAAAAAGAATAGAAAAGCTAGGGTAGGAACAAAGAAGCATGGTCAAGAAGGCCAACCTATTGAGATTCTGGATGATGACTTCGATCGAAGCCAAGACGAAGATGAAGAACACCTTGATACTTTTGTTGTTGAAACCGAAAAGCCAACAAAGGCTGATGTTGAAATGAAGGAAACTGCTGTTGAATCCAGAAGTCCAAAGAAAAAGAATCAAGATAAAACTCCAGCGAAAATGGAGATGACTAATGAAGAAAGAGAAGCTGAGCTGTTGAAGTACAGGCTGGAAAGATTGGCAGCCTTTGAAAAAGCTGAAAGAGAGCTGACTGAGAAAAAGAAGGCACTAGCACAAAGAGGAAAAGAACTGGACGAACAGAGGAAGGAGTTTGACCTTACTTTAGTAGCAACGAAAGCTAAAGCTCTAGACCCAGTATCAATCCCAAAAGAGAAAGATAAAAGACAAGAAAAAGAAACAGAAACAGAATCTGCTGTTTTCGAAATTCATTCAGATGAAGATGAAAATTTTGAAGACAGGAAAGTGGGCGAAAATGGAGCTGATAAAAAGAAGACAATTACTAGCGCCAACGACTCCAAACATTACAATAGAAGCGATAGGGAACAAGCTGAGAGATTTGGGCAACAGGAAAGTAAAAAAACAGGCAAAAATAGTGAAGAGGATAGTGAGGAAGAAGAGGATAGTGAGGAAGAAGAGGATAGTGAGGAAGAAGAGGATAATGATGTTGAAGATGAGAGTGGTGACGATAGTAACTATGACGTTGAAGGGTTTGAGTTTGAGTACTCTGACTCAGAATAAGGGGTTTTGTATCCCTCGGAGCTTTTAAACTTGCTCTCGCTCATCTACTCACTCGTCTTTGATATTTGTCTAACGATTTCTAATGCTCATAATATAATGTCATATATATACGAATACACAATACAGATTAATCATGATTATATTAAATTTTTATTCCGTTAAATATATATATTTATATATGTAAAGATTCCTTGTGACCAAAACCCATTTTGGTCACTTTTTTAAACGTTTTTGTTTTTCTAATTGTCTTTGTTCTAAAATTCTTTGTTCTTTTAAATCATCCAATCTGGCCTGTTTCAACGTAGCCTCTTCTTCCTCTAAAATCTCAGCACCAGTAGCTTCCATATCATCGTCATCGTCAAACTCATCGTAATGTGAACGTTTACGGCCTTTGCTGAATATAGACCAGATTTCGTCTCTGTCGTATCCTTGGTCTCTGGTTTTCGCTCTTTGTTGCTGTTGCCTTCTGCGTGCACGCTGGCGTTCAAGTTCAGCTAGTTCATCTTCTTCATCGTAAACCACAAATCCATCATCATCGTCATCGTCATCGTAATCTTCGTAGTAGTCCGACAGGCCAGAGCCTTCTGAATCATTAGCATCGATACCAAAGTTATCCTTGGCAGGTTTAGGACGAGAAGGATATGATGATTTCATTGGTTTCTTAGTTTGTCCTTGTTCTTTCTTCTTTGAGAGTTTGTTCATTAATTCAACTGAAGGTTGAGCAAGGGCAGGTTTTGTTGGTGGTGCAGTTCTTGGCCTGGATGGTTGTTGTTGTTGTGAACTTGGTCTTGTTGCTTCATGTGATTGATTTGAGCTACCTGTTGGTCCCTTCTGCTTTTGCTGGTGTTGGCTACTTTTTGGAATTTGTCTTGATGTTGGTATAGGTCTACTACCCATAACAGAAAGCTTTGATGTTGGTGGCGGCAAAGGTGATGTAGACGAGTGTCTAGAAATCGTGGTAGTTGATTGGTCCGGTTTGTTCAAAAGCTTAGATGTAGGTTTTGTCTTTGACTTTTCAGAGGACGTTTTGATGGGTTCGTACACTAGGTTCTTTTTGTCGACATTCTCGGCTTGTTTCATTAGTTCCTTGAAGGATAACTTTGGGCCGTTTGAAGCCGGTTTAGGAGGAGGTAAAGGTGGGAGGGATGTTGATTTTCCTCTTTTACTTGGTGCAGTTGATTGCTTCAAAAAGGAAGACGATGGGTATGTGGTAGCTTTAGGTCTAGGTCCTGATTTGGAGACAGTGGAAGTTTTTGGTTTCTTTGAATCTTTGAGTGATTGCCGCTTTTCCTTCTCTAACCTTCTAGCCTCTTTCAATCTTGCCACGGCTGGATCAACATCCGGAGATGTTCTCAGTGTTGAATTGTTTCCTACCGTCCTGCTGGGAACATTAGATGATATTCTTGTAGTTTGATCATTTTTGGTTAAGGCTTTGTTCTTTGTAATAGTTGCCAGCAATGAAGAGAAACTCATTTTGTTTTGTTTTGTTTTGTTCTGTTTTGTTCTGTGGGTGATTGAACAACTAATACTTATTTAAAAAGTAGAAATTCAATTGAGAAAAGTTATCAAAAGTTTGACCTTCAAACAATCTCTCAAGCTTATTAGGAGCCTGGGTCCAGTGCAACAGGATCTCTTAGTATGTTATGGTATTAAAGATGCTGTTAATCTGGGGGCTTCAAGTGAACAGAGGGATCCTGTTTTCAACTGATCACACAACAAGAGAGTAAACAAAATAAAAGCTGGTTTTGCAAACAAGAAGGATTAGGTGATTGGTTACGTCAGCAGTTTTTGAAAGGGCAGATGGTGTGTTTTGTACATGAACATATATATATATACAGATATATACACATACACATCATTGTGCTGATGTATTGTCTCTAGAAATAGTTGTAGCAGCAGTATTTGGCATAACGTATATGCTATAGCCTGATAAGAGAACCGAACAGGCGAACAAGAGTATCTCCTTCCTGAGGCACTTAGGCCAGAGTCACCACGCAAAAGAGAAACCGGCCTGAACGCACTGCAAACCGCCGCCAAAAAGACAAGCAATCGACCATCGATCGACCCATCGACCCGAGCCAAGTCAATTAATGAATTAACATCAACACTGCTTTCCGCACTTAATAAAACTTTCTATTGTTCTCAGAAATTTTTTTTTTGGTGTTTTTTGTTTTTTTCTTAGTAATTTGAAAATTCCAACTGGTTTCAACCTTCTATATAAGTAAGCACAACTCTGCTTCTTTTCTCTTCTGTTCCGATTCTTTTTATTTCCCCTTATTCCCTCTTTTTTTTGGCAACCTGTTGCCCCTCAAAACTACAACCACCTTTTATTAAAACAACATACCATCATAAAATGTCTTTCCAAAACTGTGCCAACGCAATTGAGCTATTATCCACTTATTCTGAAAAGGATGGTTTATCCGTTCAAGATTTATTAGATTCTAAAATCTACGGTGGTTTGACTTATAATGACTTCTTAGTTTTACCAGGTAAAATCGATTTCCCGGCTTCCGCTGTTGATTTAGAAACCAAACTGACTAAGAGAATAACCCTCAAAACTCCTTTTGTTTCTTCTCCTATGGATACCGTTACCGAATCAAACATGGCTATCAAGATGGCGTTATTAGGTGGTATTGGTATTATCCACCACAACTGTACTGCTGAAGAACAAGCTGAGATGGTTAAAAAGGTTAAGAAGTACGAAAACGGTTTCATTAACGATCCTATTGTCATTTCTGCTTCAACCACTGTTGGTGAAGTGAAGGCTATGGGTCAACAATTCGGTTTCACTTCATTCCCAGTTACCGGTAAGTTAGTTTAACGTTTTAGTGTTTTTTTCAAAATCAACAACGACAAATTATAGTACGCTATTTCACTTTGTCTTCTTCCATTTTATTTTTCCAAAAACAACTCGATATTCAACGTTTATCCAATGATGATTTACTTTTCTATATATAACTTTCGTTCTACCGACTGCGATCAAACGATCTTGTGGAGAAAATATTTCTGAGTATTTTTGTTTTTCACTCTGTTTTTGATCTTGAAGAAAGTCAAATAGCCAGTTGATAATTTGTTTGTTTGTGATTAGCAATCATGTTCACCGAAACAAAAGAATTCCAATATACTAACTTTAATGAATTACTTAATTATTAATAAAGAATCCGGTAAGGCTGGTCAAAAATTATTGGGTATTGTCACTTCAAGAGATATTCAATTCCACGAAGATGACACTTCCTTAGTTTCTGGAGTTATGACTACTGACTTAGTTACTGCTAAAGCTGGTATCTCATTAACTGACGGTAACGAGATTTTAAGAAAGTCCAAGAAGGGTAAGTTACCAATCATTGATGCTGAAGGTAACTTAATCTCCATGCTTTCTAGAACCGATTTACAAAAGAACATGGATTTCCCACACGCTTCAAAATCATTCCAATCTAAGCAATTGTTATGTGGTGCTGCTATTGGTACTATATTATCAGACAGAGAAAGATTAGCTAAGTTAGTTGAAGCAGGTTTGGATGTTGTTGTTTTGGATTCATCCCAAGGTAACTCCATTTTCCAACTGGAAATGATCAGATTCATCAAGGATACTTACCCAGACTTAGAAGTTATTGCTGGTAACGTTGTTACTAGAGAACAAGCTGCTCAATTAATCGCTGCTGGTGCGGATGGTTTAAGAATTGGTATGGGCTCTGGTTCCATTTGTATTACCCAAGAAGTTATGGCTTGTGGTAGACCACAAGGTACTGCCGTTTACAAGGTCACCGAGTTTGCCAACAAATTTGGTGTTCCATGTATTGCTGACGGTGGTGTTGGTAACATTGGACACATCACCAAAGCTATTGCTTTAGGGGCTTCTTGTGTTATGATGGGTGGTATGTTAGCCGGTACTTCAGAATCTCCAGGTGAGTTCTTCTACAGAGATGGTAAGAGATTAAAAACTTATAGAGGTATGGGTTCTATTGATGCAATGGAAAAAACCGATACAAATGCTAATGCTTCCACTTCTAGATACTTCTCTGAAGGTGACAAAGTTTTGGTTGCTCAAGGTGTTTCTGGTTCCGTTTTAGATAAAGGTTCGATCACCAAGTTTATCCCATACTTGTACAACGGTTTACAACACTCTTGTCAAGATATTGGTGTCTTATCTCTAACTGACTTAAAATCCGAAGTTCAAAAGGGTAACGTTAGATTTGAACTAAGAACTCCTTCATCTCAACTAGAAGGGGGTGTTCACAACTTGTACTCTTACGAAAAGAGATTACACAACTAGATGCTTACAGCCATTATCTCTCTTTCTTCCTCTTTTTTTCTCTTTTTCCAATTCTTCCTCTCTCTCAATCCTTCATAAAACATGTTACTAGGTTTATTAATATGTTTGTTTTAATTTTATAGCCTTCAAATTTGTTTTTATTTTGTATTATCTCGCATTTAAAACTACTTGTTTACTTTTATCCTCACTGTTATTTAACAAGAAACTGCTGTCGGTTCTCTTCAGGTGAAATACTGTAATATGCAACAATATCTCTAAGCACTTCATTTTCAGCGACTGGTGTTTGTTGGTAGTTCTTGAAACTAGTTGATCTGTTACCCACTCGAGCAAAAAAAACACCCGCCGAAAGCAAATTGTTGAACCTTTTGGCTCTTTCAAGCATGGAGCATAATTTCAGTTTCAAACTCATATAGATGTTCTGATTTAGCTTGTTTAGGTTGAATAACGTTCCAATCATGTATTTTATAGCATGAAGCTGCGTAATAAGATAAGGGGTGAATCGAATGTAATGGTTCAAAGTAAGGTTAAGCTTAAATACCCTTGTTCTTGTAAAACTCTAAAGTTCACACCAAGAGTCACAAAAGATTTAACTATACTACTCTTGTAAATTTAAATAAATTTTATCCGAATCAGGATAATAAATAGTCTACATATATAGGTTACTTAAGATGTTGAAAACTGAAGGATTATAGCAAGACAACATAAAAAAAACAGTAACATTAAAACCTTTTTAGTAACTTTACAATAGAATATGAAAATTCATGCCATGCCAAACGAATTGAAAAATAAAAATAAAATGTAATAATTTTGTATTTTTTTTGATTTAAAATCAACCAAAGAGATAATTAAACAAAAGGATTTTCTTTCATATAAGTATATATATATATAAATAAAAAACAAGCAAAAAAGTGAAAACAGAGTAGAAACACAAATGAACAAACTAAAGACATATTCTAGGGTTGGAGTATACCAAAAAAAAATAATCATTATTACCCAAACCCAAAACTGTAATTAATAATAAAATTTCACAAGTGATTCAAAAAAACTATCATCGCTTTCAATGTTGTTGAAATATTAATTTGTTATCATCAATGAGAGATTTAAACGGATTCTAAGACAACATCCTTGAAACCAGTAGAAACCTTCTTACCCTTTTCTTCAGAAGAACCTTCACCGTGTAGAGCTAATAAGTTACCTAAGTCGAATTTTGGTTGTTTTAATAACTTAACCTTTCTGATGTGAACGTTTTGTAATGGGTAGATGGATTGAGTAGCCTTTTCGATTTCACCACCAATAGCTTCTGGGATCAACTTACCAGTTAATTGAGCTAAGGTACAGTTTGAAACTTCTCTGGACATGATTTCGATCATCTTCTTTCTGACTTCTCTTAATTGGGATGATTGAGCGTAAGTAGTCTTCTTGATTTGGTTAGCTTGTCTCTTGGTGAAAGCGATACAGAAGATTCTTAAAACGTAATCATCTGCAGTCTTGACAGTAACGTTAGCTTCAACTAATGATTGCCACTTTCTAACTAATGACTTTAATTTATCAGTGGTGAAGTCCATACCGTGGAAGTTGGTTAACAAGTTCTTACCTTGAACTTCATCAACTCTTAACTTGATCTTCTTGTATGAGTGGTCTTCGGAACCTTGTAAGTCGGCTAAACAAACTTCAACAACTCTACCCTTTAAACCATCAGCAGCGTTCTTTAAACCAGTTGACTTGTTGATTAAAGTTTTACCAACGTTTCTGTTTTCGAAGGTAGTTGGAGCCTTGATGTCGTACCATTCCTTTCTGGTGAATGGGTCGACAACTCTCTTCTTGATACCCTTCTTACCCTTGGATAATCTCTTGTTCTTACCGATAGCCATGTTGTTATACTAATATGTTGTGGTAATAATTAGACCGTTATGGAGAATGTAGGAAATATTGAAATTCCAATCAATAAGTATTAATATACCGACAAGTTTAACGAAGAAAAGTTTTAATCGAAAAGGACGTAAGATAGAGAGACACACTGGTACCTCCTACCTAGTGTGAAGGGGAATTGCCATAGTGTTGTGCGAGTACAGTATGGAGTCGATAGTGAGTGAAGCGCATTGAGGCTCCCATTGCGAAAATGATTTTGGAGAGGAGGAGAAGTGAAAATTTTCAGGATCTGGATTTGGTAACCTGCGGCTCAGGAATTTAGGGAGGGGTGACTGTGAAAAAGTTAGCAAGGGAGAGGAGTAAAATCGAGGTGTGAGGCGTTTATTAAGGGTTTTATAACCCTTTGGTACTATCACGTGTCTATGAAGGATTTCCAACTATTAAGGCTGTGTATGAGATCATTTAATGACACGCAATTGTAAACTGGCAGCAACTGTGAAAAGTAAACAAACAAGCAAAACAGGCATGTTTAACTGAGATTTATAAACAAGACAGATAGATCAGTTTTATCTACTTGATTCACTTTATACCTCTTATACTTGTATTCGATGTCCACTAAACCCCCGAAATAAAGCCATTGCTACTCGAAATTGCATATAATATCTCTTATTAACTTAAATCCCCCTCAGAAACACCCCTAAATTACATATATATATCCCTCTAAGATGGAACAACAGACAGCACCACCAACTCAAACAAATCATCAAACTCGCCATAGCAATCACAGCCACAATCGTCAAGAGGAGAAAAACACCGTTACTCTAAAAGTCGGTCTAATTGGAGATGCCCAAGTTGGTAAAACCTCTCTGATGGTTAAATACGTTGAGAATTGTTTTGACGAAATCTACACGCAGACATTGGGAGTCAATTATATGGAAAGATCAATCAACATCAAAACCACAGAGATAACGTTCTCCATTTGGGATCTTGGTGGAGAGGCTGAATTTACCAATATGCTACCACTTGTAGCTAGTGATGCCGTTGCCGTGTTTTTCATGTTTGATCTATCCAGAAAATCCACACTGAATTCAATTAAAGACTGGTACAGACAAACCAGGGGCTTCAATAGAACAGCTATACCTTTCTTGGTAGGCACCAAATATGACCTATTTGTCGATCTACCGGATGAAGAGCAAGAAGAAATCACTAGGCAAGCTAAGAAGTTTGCCAAAGCAATGAACGCTCCATTGATATTCTGCTCAACAAGTGCATCTATTAACATTCAAAAGATATTCAAGATTGTGATTAGCAAGGCATTTGATCTCAGATTGAAAATACCTGAAATTGAAAACGTTGGTGAGCCAATATTACTCTATCAGGATTCTTAGCTTCACTTTACTTTATCTATAATTACAATCCTATATGCATACATATTTCTATATATATTCGTTTATATACCACCGATGTCACGTCTCAATTACAATATCCTTCATCAATGAATCATTCTTGAAACAGCTTAAAATCTCATCATCACTAATATTCAATCTCAACATCTTCATTCTTTCCGCTTTAGTTTGTTGTTGGATGATAATACCACTCTCTTCCAAATCCTTAAGGATATATGTTAACCCGTTAACTCTTAACCGTGAAACATTCTTGTCTCCTTTTTGAATTCCATAGACAACCTCTAATAACTCTAGATGTTCAGGTTTTAAAGATTTGTTCAATTCAGTAAACATCACTAAGTGGAATTGATTGTTCAATTCATCAATCACCTCACCCAGTTGTAATTCGGCCAATCCCGTTCTCTTCTTTCTTAGCATCATCGAAGCCAAAATCATCTTTGCAACAAACGATAATGAATTCAAGTAGTTAGCAATGTGTGAAGTTGTAGTCTCGTTAACAGCCTTCATGATATGCATGATAGTAACGGCATATTTCCCATCCAGTCTATCTTTAACTTCTTGGGATTTAGCCATGAATTCCATTTCAGCAATCTCTAATGCCCTTACACAAATCATTAAAGAACGTCTGGCATCACCTGAAACAGATGCCACTTTTCTAGATGCAAAAAGAATTGCATCCTTTGATATAACTAATCTACCTTCATTAACCCTACTCAGTTTCTCTAGACGATGTTTAATAATCTCAGCTAATTGATCAAAAGTATAACCTGGGAATTGAATTCTTGTTAAACCTAATCTTGAAGAAATCTTGTTTGTCAACATACGTTCTGGTAAATCCATGGTATTGGCCACTGCGATCACAATCAACTTTGATGTTGCATATGATGGCCAGTTGAAGAAATTATACATGACACTTTGATTCTTGGACACAATTTGATCTAACTCATCTAAAAGAACAACCATTGGCTTTCTCTTTTTATCGACTTTCATAAAATATTCCTCAAGCAATGTCATGGAGCTTGTACTAGTGTGTCTTTTCCCTGAAATCTTCTCCCAAAGGTTTAAATATGCAACTTGTGGAGAAATTAACTTTAATCCATTAATCTCACAATAGTTAAACATGCTTTCCCCATCATTCTCTTGAGATAACGTTCCTGACAGTTGTCTAATAACTTCCCTAATAGTAGCTGTTTTACCAACACCTGGAGTACCACTAACATAGATACAACACCCTGTCTGTGTTTGAATGGCGTTTTCAAGATTGTAGAAAATTTGGTGGAATTCGTCTTCTCTGCAAGGTAAAGAATGTAGCTTTGAGGACGTATGAAGTTTCTTTTTGGCCTTTCTAAAAACTCTATTGGTTTTTCCTTCTTGTATCTCTTCACCATCTATGTTCAAATTGTCGTTCGTGTCATCTTCTCCAGTCAACTCCAAGCGGCGCTTAACTGTTGGTAAGCTGGGGCTTGATTTGTGAGGTGATTTCATTCTACCAGACTCCTTTAATGATCTTTTAATTGATTTCTTATCGTTAGACTTGCTATTCTTCTTTCTTCTTTTTATACGTTGGCGGTTATGATTGCCCTTGTTCTTAGTTCTCTTTTTAGAACTAATTCCAGTCTCCTCCTCATCTGATTCCGAAAGTCCAGTGGCATCAGAATCTTCCTCTTCAGAGCTAGAATAATCATCAGATTCATCATTAAGCTCTGCATAGTTGATTTGTTTTTTGAGGGTCTTTTTTGGAGTCATAACCGGCGTGACGGATCTAGAGTTATCTAAGTTATAGTAAACTGGTTCAACTGTGGTATTTTTCAACATATGGTATAGTGTATCACCTTCTGTAATTGCAAGTTGAACGATTTCATCCCAATCAATTATATCAGTAAAGTATTCACCATCACTGTTAGAAAATCTACGACAAATGTATGTAGAATCAGAGTTAGACTCATCAATGACGAGACCATCAAAAGTCTTTTGTGAGATGACTTTAAATTTGTTAATTATTTCTCCAAGCATAACTTTTTCAACTACAGGAGACAAGAAGATATCATTAGGATGGTAACCTTTAGGAATTTCATTTTCTTCACTGGAATCTTCTTGTTCTTCAGGAGTCTCAAATTTGGGCAGTTTTAATGTATCCACTTCATTAATTCTATAAAACCAATTAATTTTAATATCTATGAAATTATCGGTACCAAAATTGATTTCTTTTATAAGAGCCAACTCAGGTAACTGATCGTCCTCTTCCCCCGAGGACGCATCCACGAGGATACAGTCACCTTGTTTGATCTCTAGATTGTCAAGCTGTCTGATAAGTATTAATTGATCTGCAGATGTTCTGGCTCCCGCTGCTGTTCTTCTCGACTTTCTTGGAGTGTCTGGTGGATTATCTGAATTTGAAATCTTTGATGGATCATGGAGTCCCAAGCGGTACTCCCATCCCTTCATTGACTTTTGTGATTTCGCCATTTTTCCGTCTGTATAGAAAGCAATTGATAATTTTGATATACTCTGGAAGTAATTTTAAAGCTTTATCTGACTTAATTAATGATGTGTCTTGGTTTTAGTGTCAAAGAAGCGGTTTCAGGTGCTTCTATTGGTCTAGGTTGATTGGTGTATCTGATCTTGAATCTTGAACAGGTAACTGTTTTGTTTGAAATTTAAATGTGATTACGTAACTCCTTGAGCCTTTCAGACCCCAAATCTTTTCAACTGATCTCTGCTCAGATAAAAAAATAATAGGCACCTCGAAACGAGCTTCTATTTTTATCCTCTCCTTTAGCTTATCAGTCTGACTTATCGTGTCATCGTATTATATTAGTCCTACCAATTAACCACTAGTGAATAAAATGGGTTGGAAGGGCATATCTTTTGCCCTGAAACAACCATTTTTGAACCTAACACCTAGAGCAAAGACCTTGCTCTGGACCAGGCTTCTCGGATCAGTGATCTCAGTGGTAGTAATCACATTGATGATTACTTTACCATATATGACACATTACGTTTATGTTGCAAGGCTTGATTGTTCGCATGTTGACGTTTCGAATGGGTTGTTTTCAGCTTTAAAGTCGTCTGCAAGAAGTGGTTCGGATTCTTCTCTTTTGACAACATCTGAAATTCAATTACTAGCAGAATACACTCAAGATCAAGTGTCTTCTGCTCCACAATTTATTACTTCAAATTTAATGAACTGGTGCTTTGGTAGCTATAATTCTACAGAAGGCTATAACGATCAAGAAGGAAAATTTATGCAATCGGGAAGAAAGGCTGTATTTGTTCAGTGCACCAGTACCGATGAAAACTACGTCTTTGATTATAGAGGTGAGTTATCCGTAATAGGTTTGAACATCATTCTTGCTTACGCTTACGGTTATGGAGATTATTCACGCTCTGATAGTCAAACAATTTCTTCCACCTCTGACTATGTTCCGGACGCTGCATATTTATCCCTCTTACGTACTCGAAAAAAGGCAACTAGAGCCATCTCTGGGCTGTTATATTTTTCAATAGCTACACATCTGGCCTTAACCGGACTATGTTTGGTATACTATTCCAATAGAGGGCTGAAAAAGGATGACCATTATATGCCAATGTTCACAAGGCAACTGTTTGGTTTTATGTCACTTGTGGCACTTATCACAGTGTTTTCAGCCGTTCTCCTTCAATATGTCCTAATAACTCAGATAGAAAGCAACGTCAGTAGTGAACTTGGTTCATTTGGTTTATCGGTTCACAAGGGTACCGCTTGGTTTACTTTAGCATGGTTTTCTTTTGCACTTGCATTCCTCTCTGTGTCTGGTTGGGGTGGCCCAATCTGGTGTGACAGTACAGATAACGATATCGACGAAAATGTGGAATACAACGAGGAAGGAGAATATGCTGGAACTTCAATGAGAAAAATTGTTCACCTTTTCGATACTTCCGCTTCGGAAGAAAGTTATATTGATGACTACACAGATAACATAGAGCTTAGAGAAACATTCTTTAAAGGCAGCAATACGATGGAAAAAAGTGTGGCATTTAATCCCAATATCAATTATGAGAGGGATATTTTTGCTGGTAGTTATGAAGATAGCTCTCCTCTAAGTGGCAAACGTGATTTGGTGACGAGAGAACGTAGTAGCAGTTTAGGATGGGGTGTTGGCGGTATAAAAAGAAATAGCACTACTACTGGATCTCGACCGGTTGTTGCTAGGGACAGAAAGCTATCGAGTCACTTAATGGCCAACGATTTGACCCAGGATATTGTTATCAATGAAAATAATGAGTTTGTTTTTGCCGACCACTTAAAACACTGAAAGATCTGAAATAACTCAACTGAAATTTGAATTGAACCGAAAGTGTTCTTTCTAAATACAACAACTTGTATGTCGCATAGGGCTGTGTAGAGCCAAATGTGGCTAAATTGACTAAACTCTACTCTGGCGCTCCAACTTTTTCCCCATTAATTGTGCTGATTAGTATTTACCGCTCTAATAAGGGATAGCATATACATTTTGACTGTTTGGTGCATATCAGTCACCCATTGTTTTTTTGAGTATCCTACCTCTTGAATAAAATAGACTGGTCAAATTGCTATCATTACAAGCTTTGAAATTTTTGCTATCGAACATAATGTTTCTGAATCAACAGATTGCTAACAATACAGAATCTAAAGGGAATAAGAATCAATCAAGACCATTTTTTTTTCCAGATACAGAAGACAAACAACATCAAATATACCAAGATCTGACTCCGCAAGCTTATCAACGGGATTATCTGCAGCAACATGAACAGCATGAACAACCAGAACAACAGGATACCCCTTCTATTAACAATACTCTGCAAGATCAAACAAATTGGAATAGTCATGATGCATATGGTTCGCAATTTATAGCACCACCGGAGCCTTTTAATAACAGCTATACAACTATATTCTCCCATAGGAATATTCCTGTCAGAAAAAAGGACCATAGCATATATTCATTTTATGAAAAAGACGACAGAGTTCTCGATTTTGAAGAAGAGACCAAACCACTTCCACAAGCCTTACAATTTATGAAGCAACATAAATCAGCAAAATCCAATGCATCGAGCAGTCCATACTCTAATACAAATGGATCTTTGTTTGATACATTTACTTTAGTGGGGACCCCATCAACAGTTACGCCAACTACTTTGGATTTAAATGCCGGTACCATCAGTTTCAATAGGGCCACCAACAGTGGTGAAGCATGCAAAAAGATGTTTTTTGAAGAAAAGCCTATAAATGACCTGGGTTTCAGTGAACAACTACCACCCTTCATTATGCCGATGGGAAACGTCTCCGATGTCAGCATGGCCAGTGGCGATAGCTTTTCAACCTCCAATGATAGTACCAAGCTTGCAAACGACAATTACAAGAGATCAGTTATGGTCTCTACAAAAAGTTATTACAGAACTTTCAAAGTTGTTATATTCCTTGCCCTTTTAATGTTTATCCCTCCAGTCTTAATGGGACTGGTTTCTACCTCATGTAGAAAGGATTCGGGGTACTGTATTCCAAAATTCGAGTTCCAGTTTATTGACGATTCACCCAGTTCACAATTGAACACCCCTAGAGACCTTATCAAAATTGTTGCATATTATGCTATGAATTCTATTACGGGCCAAACTAATGGAAGGTTTTCTGATGATGATATTGACGTCATTGATACTTTCTCAACTGAAAATGCTTTCAGATTGAATTATTTTGGATATTGCAAACTGAATTATCTATCTAATGTTGAAACATGTGAATCATATAATTATGGTATGGATCTAGTTAGTGTTTTGGTCAAAGATGCTGGTATGAGTCTAGGATCAATTTCAGATGCAGATGATCCTGCAGCTGTGAGTGATTCCATAGTTTCCGCTTATCACGATGTATTGGATAGTATGGGTGATCGGAGCAATGTTGCATATGAAGCAGTGCTTGTCAAATATCTAGGTGGATTTCTACCATACGTTTTTCTGGTTAGCTTTGTTTGTTGCACGGTGGCATTGGTTTATGCTGTCATTATGAGTTGTCTTTTGAGTTCAAAGCTCAAATTCAAAGGTCTTCAAAAGAGACTTACCATTCTACTTACTGTCTTGAATGTTATCAATTTGTTTTCTTTGATTGTCAATTTGGTGGATTTGGGTGTTGAGCTCCTTTACATATTGAAAGTGGATGAATTTTGTCTAGATAAAGACATTGCATATGTTAATTTTGGTTTGGGTTTCTATATTCATGTTGCTGTTGCCTCTGCTCAACTTGTGGTTGCGTTTGGTTTGACAGCCTTGATCTACTTTAGTCCATGGACAGCTCTCAAGAACTTTAATGGGAATGATTCAATGTTATAACGGGTATTGGTTTGCTTTATTGAATATCATGGACTATATAGTTCATTGTTGACCTATTCTTATTTTTCAAACCCTTCTATATACTTTTATCCGCTTTTTTTATTATTATCACGCTAACGAATATACATTTACATATCACTTAACTATTCTAGTTAAAAAAATCTAATTCAATTACAAATATTGACTCTATCTCGAGAGCTATACAGATATATCACTTATTTCCCCTAATGGAAACTAACACTATATACGATATATATACATGGTTGGAGCACACTGCATTTAACCATACATATTCTTAAACTCATCAAATTCTCAAAACAAGACTAAATAGTGAACAAAGCTCCATCTGGTCTTTCTGTAATTCTATAATCCATTGAACTGATACATTCACAATCAAATGAATTGTTCAATATTTCATCGGCTATTAAATTCAAACAAACACCAACCCATGAGCCGTACAGTGGTCTATTAATCTTGTCCAATGGAACTAAATCTGCAGTATCTCCTAGTCTATTCTTTCCAATTTCATCAAATCTGACCTTTAATCTAGCAATTATAATATATTGACCGTTTGAACCCTGAGCAGCTGGTAGCAATTGGCAATCAAAGGAAAGTAATTGATGCTGTGTTTGAGGTAATGTAGCCCATAGTTCTTGGAATTGTGTTTTAGACCCAAACGGTGATCCGTTTAAGATTATTCTTGACTGTGATAAAAGCTGTGGAAGTATTGTGGTCTTGTAATAATCCGCTGTTTGTGTTTGCACATATGCTCGATCCAGGGTTTCCAAGATCGCTTTTAGAAATTGATCTATCTTGGTTGTAGGATCATGAAGATTTTGAGGTTGTTGTAGGTTTGAATGACCGTTGAATTGTGAGTGTTGTTGGTTCATTCCCATCCCTGAGTTCATGTTCATGTTCATCATCTGAAGAAAGTGATTTTGCAATTTGGTTATTAGTATTTAGTCGTAATCTCGTGGTCAGCTTCAACCGTTTTTCTATATTTGTTGATCCAGTTGAGACTTTTCAAATTGTGAGTTGGAGTTAAAAGAGAGTTAAAAAAGAAAAGTCACGACTCTTCTCTTTTGGTGTATTAAGGTACAAATCAATTTAGTGAGTTCGTTCCATCGATCATAAAAATTTATAAGAAAGCCTTGTGCAGTTTGTGGCTGTGCACTTACTAACAAAAATCGAAAAATTGGATTTTCTTTAATACTTATCGATAACTCCTACTTCTGGTAACCCGTAGAAGCTTTGTATAAATTGTCACTGGTAGAAAGGAAATATAGGATAGTGAAATTCAAAAGATGTATTAGTATAAGCTGATCAAAATACCAGCTATTGATCAAATAAAACTTCATGATTCTTTGCAAGACGTGAAATGACGATATTATTCTTATTTAGTTCTTTTGACTGTCTTCCCCAATACAAGAGCAATAAGGTATATGATAGAACTTTCATATTGGTTGTCTTTATATATTTGTTGAAGGAAGGTGTATCCTGAGGTTGAATAACAAATTTAATAGATTTGAAATGCATCAAAGTTGAAAATACGACAGCACAGTTTTTGTATAAAGACTTTAAAAGCATCAAAACACCCCCAAAACTTGTCTCGGAATTTATAACATATAGAAACACTTTGTAGTCTCACGTCGGTATACATAGAAAATTATATTTATTTCACGTATCTCCATTAAGATTTCAGTCACTTTTGGAACACTTGGTCTATCATTTGTACAGTACTACTAAAACCTCTTATTTTCTGTGCAAGGTATTCTTACATTCCTTGTTCGTTACTAGCTACCCTCTTTTGCATTATTAGCTATTGTCCCTGGCTGACAATTATTGGTTTAGATTAGTTCGAATTACTGGTGAGAATCAACAGGAATTCCCCGAGTTCGTCGACAACTTTGCTAACGCCCTTTTCTTATTATAAATATTTGTTAATTCCTTTATTTTTATTTGAATTATTCTTCTATCGATTGGACAGAACTTGAAATAGAATGCTAACTTTTGTTAACAGTTCTACACAATTCTGAATAGCTATTGAGCCCTTGCGTTCTAAAATTGTAAGGTATCTATCCTATATTCTCATCCTTACTCTTTCCATCTACTTGATGTCGGACTTTACCACTTATCCGCTTATTTCCGTTTTCCGTTTTATCGTTTACTCCCGTTTTCTGTTTTACCTTTATCCCCGATCTTTCATCTTTTGATTTTATTATATATATTTGTGTATTTCCCCTGTTTGTATTTAGATTCCTTTCTTATCGATTAGATAGAAGGAGTATCAATAGAATATCAATTTATTATTCTATCAGTTTTAAATAACTATCGAACCCTCTCAAAAATTGTAAGAAATCAGGCGCTATTTAATATAGAGGACACCTTGCTGAGGTATAAGTATCCCTTTTCCCCTTATTGATTACTCTATTGATTACTAAGCAGAGTATTGTCGACAACTTCGTCGACATTCGACCCTTATTTTAGTTATGTTTGTATTTCCTTATTATTGTTTTAGATCCCTTTCTGAGAGGAGGAGGGAGAAGTTTCTAGAAGTTTTTAGATAGTTGAGTTGAAACAAAAATTTGAAGAGTTTAATCAAGTTAAGTGATTAATTCATAAAGAATATTTCCAAAACTAAAGTTTATTAAGTCAAAGTTAAAACGAATAGGGTGCCTGATTCATTATAAAAATTGTAAGGTATTGGACTCCGAGCTGCTAAAAATAGTGACTTGATTTTAACCCCTCTTTGGATTTCTCGAAAATTCTTTTACGGGATTTTTCTATTGTTTTTTATTGTTTTATAGTTAGTTGTTAGTGATTGAAGCTTAGTTTGTCTTCAATCATATTTTATTATAAATAGTTGAAACTTTTCCCTTGGATAGAGAGTTATATCTTTTGAAAAGAGAAAAGAACAATAATATAAGTAACAAAACGAACGACAAAATCGAATAGTGCCCAATTCATATCGAAAATAAATACGATCCCTTGGCCCAGTTGGTTAAGGCGTGGTGCTAATAACGCCAAGATCGGCGGTTCGATCCCGCCAGGGATCATATTTTTCCCTGGTCTCCATATTGAGCCGCACGTAAGCATGTGGAAATGCGGCGGTTATTTTTGATGCCAGTAAATCTGGTGATTTGCCACTATACGGAAATAGCTCATAACTCAATACGTTTTAGATCTTCTGAATCAATTCCGTCGATAACTTTTATCTAAATTAATTATTCTCTAGTTGTTTAATGATAAGCTGTACTTATTTTTTCTAAAAGGGGGTATCTTACCAAAAGAAGTAGGTAGACAAACTGTTTGGATAGATTCTCGATTTATCCTCTTTTCGAAGATCCAAGAGCTTGATTTGTTTTTATGTATAGTTCAGGAGAGCAGGTAGTACTGAAGAAGATTTTCTATGGATTTTATAGACAACTATCTATAAATAAATCAACAAATTATCCATATATGAGTACCAGTTAACTCTTTCCAATTCACTTTGGTTGTAACCTACCTAGTACTTTCAGATAGTCCTTGTTCATAGAACAGCGGTATGCAATTCGAAGTTGAAGACTATATTTGGTTTTATATTTGGTTGCAGACTAGATTTAAATGACTTCTTCTTATTCATAATTTCAAGGTTGGTTGTATTTTTCTTCTAGTAGCAAAGGAGGAGATACTCGAATAGTAAACACAGTCCGTGAGAAAAATCAAGAAAAACATAGATTATCAGATTACTTTTGAAAGTCTTAATTTGAACAAAAATAAATCAGCCGAAAAAGAAATGTTATTTTGTCTATGATTCATGCTTGAATACTGTTAAGGAATCGGCAGTGTTCCTGTTGAATATAATCGGATCAATGACGTGATAAAAAGATCAAAGTAACAAAAGAGAAACGACCAACGAATAGTTACAACGAATTCATAGGCTGTTTTATAAGTTGTTCAAAATATGTGCTTTATTTTAGTCTATATTTAATTTTAATTTCGAGCTCACAATAAAATAACATTGTGTTACGGAGAAAACTTTCGCTAAACTTTAACAGTTTGACCTTCTAAAACTTAAGAAAGCAAAATAATTTTAAACAGTTTATTTCTCTCAAAATGCTATGTTGGTAGGTAACAATAAAGCTTAGCTTTATGGCCAGTACAGAAAAGTTTTCATTTCTTTTTGTAAGGTATTGAGAATGTAAAAACAATTACTGGACTTTATTAGTTTTATACACTGTATGCTATAGCCGTTATTTTTTGAAGATTGTCGGCAACTTCGTCGACATGCAGTTCTTATTTTAAATATGTTTGTATTTCCTTATTATTGTTTAGATCCCTTTTCTATAGATGGAAAGAAGGATAGCTTTAACTTATTTTTGGAGTTTAATTAGTTTCAGTTGATAACTGATTTAGAAGCAATAAAATATCAATTTTAAGTTTGAAAAGAATCCCTAAACCACAACCAAAATGAAAAGTGTTCCCAAGTTATCATGAACATGTAAGGTATTTGACTTACTTTCTACTCCTTATTTCTTATTATTTATTTACCCTATTTTCACTGCCTTTTTACCCCTCTTTTATCTACTCCTCTTTTGATCGTCCTATTTTCGATTACTC